>APFE030495965.1:209150-298364 GCA_000404065.3 Pinus taeda | reverse complement strand
ATTTGCAACTAACTGTGGTCCCGTCATTAATTGCGGGTTAACCACTTAAAATTATTAATATGGGCTTTATTGACTCTTTACTATGACGCGATCCCACTACATAAATAAGGGGGTTAGGGTGGGACCCTAACATGGGCCATACACTATCACCGAGGTCATCGGTGACATTGCCTTCGAGCTCAGCGTCTTGTTGTTCCTTGGTCTGCACCCAGTATTCAATGTAGATAGCTTCGACCATACTTTCCATCATTGTTGGACACATCTGAAATTGTAGAATAGATCACACTAACAAAGCTCAACCAAGACTACATAAAATAGGCCACAACTTATCATATCATGGACACACAGATCAAGAACACTCGACAACAAAGGATATAGCTATATCGAGTTTTCAAAGCAGGCCAACTCCTTCTCCAGGGACTAGGTTCAATAGAAATTTCCTCACCTCATGGAGGCTCTGCACACAATGGGGACCATTTCTTCCTAAGGGGGGAGGAATCATCCAAGTGGATATTGGCGGCCACCCGCCTATTCCACCTATGTTTCCTTAATTGTAGCATAGTTTACTATTTTTGGTCATTTTTCGGGTCCTGAACTTTCGGAGTCGTTTTGAGGCCCTAAACGACATTGTTTTGGCAAAATTTCTTCAGTGATTTCTATGGCAATCACATCAACAGTTGTAGTCCTCGGAGATCTTTTCAATGAGGTATCATACGCATCAAACAAGATAATATGACCAAGTTACGACCTCGGGAAGTTGGCTTCCCAACTAACCCCAACGGGGCCCATAAACTCTTGGTGTTACATCTCCTCTAGTTAGGGTTTTCTCTTATTGTTCAATAATAAAAGGGCCCTTGAGCCTCATTGTAACTCAATTTGGAGGCATGTAGCTGCCACATCTCTTCTCAGAGATAAGCTACCATGACCCGAGCTAGTCTTATCTCCATTCTGTTTGTAAGCATACTTCAGTATTTGATATTAATGAAATGAAGTGTTATTTCTGTTGCATCTTTGTATTTATGGTTATATGTGTAATTTGTTGTGTTCCAGTTTAAAGCCGGATCATGGCTGCAACTTTCTAATGTTGGGTGGAGAGTTGTAGTCCATATCTTAGTATCCAACTCCAACATTAAACTCCAAATAAGTTTTTATCAATTTCTTCTTGCTCATTGAGTTAATGTTGAGTTGTTACATTGGTATGGTATACAATGTGTGAATGATTCATGCTTCATTTTGATTGGCATGGGAAATTCTAATGAATATGTACTCTAATGTTGTAGTGTTTTACTAATGTTCTTGATGCAGGAAACACACAAATACACCTATCTTTACAAGTGTTGTTTGCACTAAGTAAAATCTTGTATGTGGTATGAGCATTGGGTGCTCATTGTGTGGCTTCTAACCTATGTTAATGTTCTTTTATGTTCATTGTGTGGCTTATGCTTGGAAAACTGATTTAGCATGAGTGCGATGATTGTGGCTTGTCATAATGCTACTATGTTCCTGAATGTTGGATTATGTTTGTCATATGAACTGAATAAGGGGATATCCTATTTATCTGTGGAATGTTGATCTTCTTTGGACAATGTATGCTTTTTTATTTCCCTTTTAAGTTTTTTTATACTCAATTGTTCCTCCACAGAGACCTGTGGACCTATAGAATGATATCCACCTATTCCCACATGTCATTAAGATTTAAGGGGAACAACTGACCTCTGAGGGCTCGGATGGATAAGTCCCTAGTCTGTATCATGAATTTCAGTCCATCGAGAATTTGAGCAGAACTAGTTGTAAGCTTAGAAGAAATAACACCAGTTTGTGCTTCATATAACATAAATAATGATGTTGAGGTGTTGGCGTGAGTTGAAACAATTGCAGAACCACCATGGCATAGCCATGGTCATAAACCTTCACAATGGCTCAGGTGGTAACCTCATTTAATTCCCTTAACCTTTAACCCTACCTGTAGTCGCAGTAGAATTTATCAGGCCCAGTAAGGGTTGGCTTTTTGTTAGCCAAAGATTGCAGATATTTACTTAAGGAAAGGCTTCTATAATGAGTGATTGAGATTAAGTGGGAAAGGCAATTGACAGCTCGGCAAGGGACCAGGGCGACGTAAGCCCAAAAGGGCCGCATCCTATAAGCCCACTAAAATTCACACAAAGAGAAGAGTCAATCCTACAAGGACAATGCTGCAATGGTAAAGTCATCATCTTGGCATCAGGAAGGACCAATCACAAGATATTGCATGCTAAGCGGCGTGGCTCATCTTACACCTAAGCCCAAAGGTTATTCCTCAAAAGTATGAAGAGGAGCATACATTATGATGTGCGGGATGATGTAAGTCAGCTGCAATGGCATACACGCGAGCCCGACAAGACATTCATTGGATTTTTGTAGACCCACAAACAGGTCAGCATGGTGGGTCAACCTCGAAGCAAAACAACGAGTGCACGATTGCAAAGGTTGGGTAACAAAGCCCGAGAGACGGTAATTTTGTTGATAGCTAACAACCTGTCAAGTGGTTAGTAACGTTTGTGTGTGTGTGTGTGTGTGTGTGTGTGTGTATAACGTTTGCGTTAAAGCATAGCACAGGGTGTGGACCCCAAACCCATGAACAGATCGACAATCAACAAGTAATTACCAAGTGGTGTTGGGAGGATAGCGAGGGGGTATAGCCATGTGGCTGCTACGTGGCCATGCTGATGAGGTGGTGCTCTCTGATTGGCCATAACTTCAATGATCACATCTCATGATTTGAAGGTTGGATTGAGGTAAAGTTTTATATTACAAGAATCATCTCGACAATATGAATGCAATGGTGATGTCAAACTAAGGTTTTAAGTAAGTTGAAAAGGTCAAAATAATTAGACCCCATTTCCATAACAACACTTTGGATTTTGGGTCAACATAGTAACCACCACCTCTTAATCGGTGTTATGGTGAGGATTAGGACGGGGGTTGTTACATAACAACACCTCAAAATTTGTTTTGTGCATGCCTCAATTTTTATGCTACTCCTATGGATTCATGCCCTCTCTCAACTGTTGTATGAACTACTCTCTCTTTCTCTTCAACTTAGCTCCTTTTGCTAAAATTCTCCCCTTTGCTCTCTTTTTTCTCTTCTCCAAATCTCATGAGTAAAATGGTGTGCCTCTTCACTCAACCTTTCTCCTTTCATTTCTCTTTAATAACCAAAATCCTTAAACCTAGATATCAATAGTTGAGATTAAATCTCACCATATCAAGATCAATGGTCATGACGTAATTTCACATTGGGCCCACTTAAATCACCTAAGTGACCCAACTTTCTAAAGTTACCCTCACTCTATAAAAAGTCAATTTGTAGTAAATTAGAAGGGTACACTTTCCAACTTTATAGATTCACTCTCTGAAGTAAACTGCCTAGAGAGTGAAATATGCTCAATCACTTCTACATGCTAAGCACTGCTAATGCAAAAGTACCACCTGAGCTACAAAAACTAATAACTTTTACGAGGCTAGTTGTGGGAGGAAACAATTGTGGTTGTATTCATGTTTTGCATGAGAAGACTTGATAATTTTTAGTAATGGGAGACCTTGTTTCCTTTATAGGTAAGCTAGAAGATTGGCCCCTTTGTTTGTAACAGATAGAGTTGACAATGTAATGTTGTAGTTTGCAATCCAAAGGAATGAGAGTATCTCACCTTAGTTGGGTGAAGTTGAAAGGATCTTGCCATTGGCCATTTTATGTATTTTTGTTATGTAGATGTAATGTTGAAGGCAGTGTTTAGGATGCTTTTGTAGGTTGGAGAAACTTTTTGAACCTTTTGAAGTCTTGGGAAAGGTTTCTAGTATCTACCATGTTAGAGTTGATTTCAAGCGTCTAAAACTAGCTTTGGAGCTTAGCAAAAGACTCAAAATTTCAGGGATGGCCCTTTGATTTTTGGGGTTGTTAGCAAAAATTTTGGAAATTTTTGGTTTGGAGGCTTTGGCCCTATCCCCTAATCATATGTTTTGGAAAGGGGGCCATGACCAAGAGCTTAGCAAAAAGGAGCTAAGGTCTGAAACATGTGATGTCAAGAAGTTAGGATATCAAGCTCTTGGGTGTCAATAACACTTCCAACCACCTCCAAATGAAAACCCTCAATATTGACAGATATCGAACATTCATTAACTGATGGAGATAGTTAGAAGACAATTTCCCATTGGTTGATGTCTATCAACTGAATCGACAAGTGTCTTGAAGCAAAGTTTTTGTTTTTCTTAGCGGACCAATGGTTCGGTGGCCTCATGGAAAAAATGTTAGTTGATGGAGAAAGGTAGAGTTGCGGTAATTGATTTTCCATTATTGGATTTGGAGAAATTGTTAGACTCTTTTAGTCTTCCCTCAGTGGTCGAGTGGCCCGTTGATCTAAATTTTAGGATATTAGCTTTTGGAGTATGGGGATGACTTTCAAAGTATCAAGATATTGGCTTTCAGAGTAATGGAATATCAAATTTTTATAGACTCTTAGCGTATTAGGATAGTGATGAGAGATTGGGACACTAACCACCGTGTTTTCCTCTCTATACTAGTAGAACTTGATAAAACTTTAATGTGGCATGCTGACATGGCAAGTTAAGTTGGCGTGGTGAGTTGACATGGCATGGTGTTGTGTGATTGTGACACATGGGAAAATGGACTTCCATATTTTTGCCACGTGGTAATGGTATGAATGTTGACATGACACCTGAATGACATATTTTCAAATAAGCATAACTTTGTGTCTAGAGCTCAAATTTGGATGACATTACACTGTTGGAAAGCTCTTGATAAACAAAAGGTGATGTTAATCTAAAAAAAAGTTTAAGATGGTGTTGTGTTATTCAGCAACCCCTTGCCCGCCCCATTTTTCTTATATAAATTTCATATGAAATTTATTATATGAAAAATGGAGACCCTTTGTAAATTTTAAAACACAAAAAATAAAAAAATAAAATATTTTCTTTTTAATAAAACATTTTTTTTAGTTTTAAAAACACTTGAATTAGTTTTAATCAACACTAAATTCCAAATAAAACCTTGAAACCAAGCTTATACTTAGTCTTAAGTATTAAAATAATAACCAGAGTTATTTGGAGTTTAAATAATAATAAGAGTTTATTTAATAATAAAACCTCGACTTATTCCTTACTACTCCCCCGCATCACAAATAAACAACACGCCATGGCTTAATGCCCCTCTGTTAACTCCATTGTGATTGTGATTTTAAGAACTGACCCGATGGTGGTCTTAACAAAATTATATAAGTCATCGTGTCCGCAGATTGCAATATCCGCAGCTTAAGTCCCGTAGGCCTAACTCCATTGCGATTGTGATAAGCCAGAACTGACGAGATAATAAATTCCATTTTAAAAGCTGTCGTGTCCACACCACCATCATGTCACTGCCACGTCACCCCAGAACATCGCAATCACAAATCTTTTACGGCACTATTCGTAATCCACTACTCCATAATCCTGATGCGATCGGCCCATCCCTTCTCCTTCGTGATTGCGATATCGCAAACACCAAAGCCATGAGACTTAAGCCATTCCTCCGCCCTGATTGAATGTGATTGCAATAAGGCTAAGTTTCGTCCCCGATTCTGATGCGGTTGTGATTCTAATTAGATCTTTGTGATTTCGATAAGCTCTCGTATTATAGGTGATTGTGATACAATCCCAATTAATGGTGATTATGATTATTCCACTCCCCGATTTGATGCGATTGCGATTCATTTTAATTAAACCACCCTGTCCCAAATGTGATTATGAATAAAAAGCCCATTTGTATTTCTTTGATCATATTGTTTATCTAAAACAAGGCTTATGGATTTATAATACAATTTGTAATATATCTCACATTTAATTGCTTATCCAACCTTTGTTTCTCGTTTTCAGGTATATGAGTAAAGGGACAGTGAGGAAAAGGAAGGTGAGGAAAGGAACAACTACGCAGAAGAGACTGTTCGGTTCCACAAAATCAGTCATTGTTAAAGATATTGCGGAAAAGAACAATTGCATAGATGAGACAAGAGCGAGATTACCCAGAGATCATTATCACAACCGTTTTTATTTTCTGCTTTATCTTCACAAATAATAAGGGATTTGTTTAACTCCCCAGCATTGTGCGTAATCATTTGTTTTTGCATCTTCCATGTGCTCTTTAAACCGGTCCATTATAATGAATAGAAGGGGGGGTCCATAATTTGAGAAGGAAATCCTTTGAGGCTTTCACTTTTGTATCTCTAAGTCTTTCCTAATATAATGATAGGATCTAGGGTCTTATTCCTTTTCTTTAACAAGGCTTCAACTAGTCGCATTTTTGTACTATTGGAGAGCTTTAGGATGAAGGAAAAGGACCGAGACTGCATATTTTACTGAAGGAGCGTAATTCGTATGGTACTTTTATCAATTCTTTTTATGTTCTTTTTGTATAATTATTAGTCATTGTTTCTTTCAATTTGTTTGTTATATGTATACTTTAAGTACAGCTTAACGTCTTTTCACTTTTGAATATGCTATTGCTATAAGTTATTAATATATGTATCAATCAAATTGTTTATTTATTTTTTATTACGATATGAGCTTAAAATAATTATTTTATTTAACTATTTAATTGAAAGAATTAATCTTTAATGTTTTCATTTCTTTTTTGTAAATGATTAATCTTCATTATCATCTACAAAAGATAATCATTTTAGATCACACTCAAAATAAACAAGTTAAACCTGGGAAATGAATAGATTTTATATGCATATACCTTAGGAATTATATATACTTCAATCAAATACTTATGTAACTACTTACTAAGTGCATGATTGTTAGTATTTAGGTCAATAAGGAATCAGATCTCGAGAGCTATCTCCTTGATCTAATTTCTTCATTTTTATTTCAATTCCTTAATGTTTTCTTTTATTAAATTAGCTCTTAATTGAGAGAATAATTCTTCTTTCCTTCAATTAAGATAGGATAGATTAATTGCATATTAGTTAAATCATGCATGTGTTTTCCGAGAAGTCCTCTTTTCGAGGCAAAGCTTTAGATTGGTTTTGTTGTTCCACAAAAACAACTTAAGGGTCATTCTTCTTGCCTTATCAGCTAGAAGAATTTATCCGATGTCCCTAGCTATTAGCAATTAAAGACATATTTAAAGCTGATAGTGATTGGGAAAAGGTAATTGGACCTAATTTAACTAGTCAGAGCCACTACTCCAAACAGAAAAGGAGCTGCTTTAAGGTCCAGACCAGGTGATTTTCCCCAATGTTGTTGCAACGATTTTCGAGGCTTCAACATATTTGGCGCTAGAAGGAGGCCCTTGAATTAGTTATTTGTTTAAATTTTGTTATATCATTTTTTAACTAATCATGGATCCCATATGCATTCCTACACTTGGTCATGCATTCAGTGCACTTAAGCCTACACGAGGCATGCCCAAGAAGCAGATTGAGTCCTTATCAAAGTTAAAGTACGACGGCGAGAGTAATATTTCTGCATTAATTCATATTTCTCATTTTGTTAATAGATGTAAATCTTTTAATATAATCATTGATAATGAGATTTGCAGACTTTTCACTCTTATGTTCAGAGGGCAAATCTGCAAATGGTTCCTGGTGCTTCCTCCAAAGTCAATTCATTCATGGAAGCATTTCTACCAAGTATTTCTAAAAGCACATCATAATTACAGTTACGCTAGTTTGTGTTTAGAGTTAGACAATCTTTACATGTATGATAATGAATCTTTAGATTATTTTTATAATAGATTTTGGTCACTTTGCTATCAAATTCACTTAGATGATTTTCCTTTAGCTGAAAATTTAATTGAATATTTTATCGCCCTTGTTTCTTCTAATCTTGAAAATAATGAATCAATTAATGAAGAATAAGACACATCTAACTCATTAATTAGTCTTGAATCATTAAATGATTTTATGGAACCCGAACTTGTAATTGAATCACAACCTTTATTCTTAGAAAATTGTAAATTTTATTTTCTTAGTTCTGAAACAAATGTTTCCATTATAAATACAGAACCTGAAAATGTTACTGCAACAATTTTTAACAATACATGTGATCAATCAATAGTTCCAATAAAATCTAATTGACAACAAGACTTGTATATTGAACATATTTGTTTATCTTCTTTAAAGGAAAATTCAGAACATGTAATTACATTTGAAAGAACTTCTTTAAACTAGGAATATAATACGGAAAATCGTATAGATGAACCATTTCAGCCGTCATTATATTCTGACATGCATTATTTTCTTTATCCTGATGCGTTTTCAAATCAGAATATAGTCAATGATGATCATCTTAATCTTTCAAGTGATAATTTTCCTAATCCTTGTTCTGAAAATCTGCATCTATTATTCATTTGGATGATAATTCTTTAATTGCAAAACCCTCTTTTTTTGTATTCTCTGATTCTCTTATTTTAGATCGACCATTTGATTTTCATAAGAAGAAGGTAATTTATGATGATTATCATGACAATAAGGATAAAAAAATTGCATCTTGTACAAAGTGCGCCAATTTTGAAAACTAATCTATCTTGTGAAGATTCACACGCTTTAATTTTGTTTCCTTCTTCTGAACACAAACTTAATTTTGAGAATTTTGATGAGTTAATTTTGTGAGTTTTTGACGTATTTAATTCTGATTCTCTTTTAGAAACTTGCATTTATCAATTTTCTAGGGAATGTCCTTCTAGTGGCAATTCATTGACTAAGATCCATGATGAGTTCGAGAATTGCCTTGTAAAATTTTTGTAAATTTAGTTTCCATAAAGATTTGTTTGTTTTTACATTCTTTCCTTTTGCAAGCATGTTCAATCTTGTAATATTAAACATCTTCAAGATATATTAAGTGAAGATGAAGAATTGATTTCTCATAATCTTGAATATCAACAATCATTTCGTTTCAAATTTAATTCGATATTCAGAAATTCATTCCAATCATTTCATCATCAGTTAAATCTAAATTTTGAGAATGTTCCTTCACAACATGCCTTGTCGTAATCTCATTTGGTAAGTTTTCATTCTTTAACAAATATTCATCCATTCTTTGATGATCACATAGATATTTGCTTAGAGAATGCTTTCCAAAAGAGATGGTTTACTAACAGGTTAGTTTTAAATAGATTTATTTTTGTATATAATTTCAAATTATATGTAAATAATAAATTTTGTTTTATTTTGTTTGTTCTTATCATATTGTTACTAATGTTTAACTTGTACATACAGGTAAGAAATAAAACGAGGGAATGGTTACATTGGAAGTATGACTATACCTAGTCATTTTCCATCCATTCAGTTAGTAATTAGGAGCAGATTAATTTAGATTAGATTCTTTCTGTTTTCATTGCATATTTCAATAAGCAAGTAATGAATCTAATATTTACAACATATATTTTTCATTTTATGATAAAGTGGCATAAAACATATAAGAGACTTTTAAATTGCAAGATTGTCTTTATTTTGCAAAATTCCATCACACTGACAATATCACTTTTAGAAAACATGTGTGGAGAATTGCTATGTTTTGGCAATCTTTGATTCACAAGTACTTCTGAAAAGGTCATAGTCATCACTATTGTCATGCTATGTGAAATTGAGGTGAATGTAATCTTAAAATTCATTATTTAGCATTTTAGATGATATTGAACAAAGAGAATTTGAGAAATATAGGGGAGAACTTGAAAATCTATGAGGTAAATTACAGTCAAAATTCTTCCAAGTATGCATTTCACAAGTTCATTTTCGTCTATTGTTAATTTATTTTTTATTATCATTATTTCTTATTTTTTTGGTTTCTTTTGTAGGTCTTGGAGACTTACAATAACAGTTAAATTTTTACAAATTTGTCAAAATATTTTTTGTTTTCTCAAAATTTGAGAATTTTTTAATGTTGCTTTCATTAATTAAAATCCTAAAAATCCTTTAATATGTTATCGAAAGGTTCAAATCGGATTATTATATTTTTTGTAACTTTCCTCATAAGAAAGTTCCTATAACATCTTTTTTCCGATCGAAACTCTCGAAAGTTAATTAAATTATTAAAGGGATTTTTGTCTTAAAAGCAAAGTTCAGTTGAATGATTTTTTTGTAATCTTGCAACAAATGATCTTATTCATGATTTTATCTATGCTTGTTCCAAATCTTACAATTTGTTTTGTAAATATGGAAATGGAACAAGTAAATTTAATAGATCATGATTAATTTATTTTGAATTCTCTTTTATTTAAATCTCTAATATATCACTCCATACTTAGATATTCAAACCGTCATCATATACTTAATTGATACATCATTTGATTTTGAATCAAATTCTATATTGTGGAACTGATATTAATTTAGAATTAAAAGAGAACATTCATCATTGCAATTGATAAAGAAGCATATGTTAATTTTCATTTTTGATAGTTTCGGTTTAATCTGATTCCCTTGAACATGGCATTATTTTCTTAAGTTTACTACTCACTTTAGATTAGATTTAATAAATA
This sequence comes from Pinus taeda, assembly GCA_000404065.3. Lineage (NCBI taxonomy): Eukaryota > Viridiplantae > Streptophyta > Pinopsida > Pinales > Pinaceae > Pinus > Pinus taeda. The sequence goes on along the minus strand of APFE030495965.1, from coordinate 287,857 downwards.
ATGATTTTGAGTTAGTTACCTTGCATTGGAGAAAGTCATATCTCTTAGGTAAGATTAAATAAAATTCTTCAATGGTAAGTCTCATATACTCACTTTCATTAATTTCTTTACTTTTTAGATTCAATTTACTTTTTAGTTTTTGCTGATATATAACTCTCTTTTGCAGCTCTTGACAAGTATTTTCACACTTTCACGAGATCAAACTTTGAGCTCGTTTTCCTGATTTACTTTAAATTTCTAAATGAAGCAATAACGATTCTCATCAAATAAGCCAAAATGGGGGATTTCTGAACCTTAATCTTTTTCTTTAAAGCATTACTTTGATTTAAAAATGGTTAAAAGCTTTTTGCAAGTTTTGCTTTTGAAAAAAAATCCATAGCAAACATAAATTTCCTCATTTTAACTAAAGTTTATTGTTACTGAGTGTTTATAACTTTACAAGTTAAAATTTATCTAAATTTCAACATAAGAAGGAATGTTTACATGATTATCTTCTTCTTTTTCTTTTGTTAAGAAATCTATATAAACAATCTTGTGGATTTTTCCTTTTAGATTTGGTTTTGGTGATTTTACCAACATACTTGTGAATGGTCGTATCTTGAGAAAATTTTATTATCATATCACATTTACATTTTTCTTTTAGATAATAATGTTAATAACATACCTTTGGCTTTTCACAAACATCTCTTAAAACTATTTTTTATGATTTTCAATTTGAAAGTAGAATTTTTTAAGGAAATGATTATGAAAATTGAAAATTAGATAAAAATTATGGAACTCTGTAATTTTTCCATTAAGTCATAAAATATTTTAAACCTTAAAATTATAAGATCCTTTTTACTCTATTATCAGTTAAGAAAGGTTATCTTTAAAAAGTAAAGATTATATTATGACTAAGCATATTCAACTCTAATTGTCATCCAAAACCCTTAAGGAGTCAATGATTCTCCCCATCCGTTAAAACACAATTTTTAGAGTGTATTTCAAAAATATAATAAAACTAAAAGATAAGAGGCCTCATCATGAGCTTGCTTACCATGATCATAGGGAAATAATAAAACTGACATTACCAATACTGAACACCAAATCAGGGTAATGGCTCATGATTGTTTTAATTATAAGACAAGGGGTCTCATCACGAGCCAACTTGTTCAGTGTAATTACTACCAGTGAATGGTATTATCACTATCTGGCCACCAAATTAGGACAATGGCTTTTAGGTACCAGTTAAAAAAGAAAAAAGAAGAAAAGCAAAGAAAAATAAAAATGAATTTACCTCTAAATTATTGCGCTATTAAATGGATAGGATACTGAATTATTGGTGGTTAAAAGGTAACCTTGTCGAAGCTATGAATGCTTGCTAGCGACAGTGGCACTACTTGTGACAAACGAGTGCATCAAAAGCTAAGTTGTAAAAGGCCCCCTACTTTATCTTTATAACTGATTAATGACTGATATGGATAAAAAGTTGTTTTCATCTATGAATTTTTTTTAAGAAATTACAATTTAATGAGTTTTTATGATCAAAGTAATTTTATTTATCTAAATGTTTCAATAAGTAGTTTCCCCTTCCTAAATTATTTTGACTGAATGTTTGAAATGTCTTTATCATTCATCAGAGATAACTTGTTCTTCTAGTGAATCGCCAATTGTTGTGCTATTCAACAACACCCCTCATTTTTCTTATATAAATTTCATATGAAATTTATTATATAAAAAATGGAGGCCCTTTTTAAATTTTAAAACACAAAAAATAAAAAAAAAAAATATTTTCTTTTTAATAAAACATTTTTATTTTCATAAAAAAAAAAAAAAAAAATAAAATAATAAAATAAATAAATAAATAAATAAATAATAATAATAATAATAATAATAATAATAATAATAATAAAAATCATTTTTTTTAGTTTTAAAAACATTTAAACTACTTTCAATCAACGCTAAATTCCAAATAAAACTCAAGACCAAGTTATACTTAGTCTTAAGTATTAAAATAATAATCGGAGTTATTTGGAGTTTAAATAATAATCTGAGTTTATTTGATAATAAAACCTCGACTTATTCCTTATCACTCCCCCGCATCGAAAATAAACAACACACCATGGCTTAATGCCCCTCTGCTAACTCCATTGTGATTGCAATTTTAAGAACGAACCCAATGGCAATCTTAACGCAATTATAAAGCCATCACGTCCGCAGATCGCAATATCTGCGACCTAAGTCTTGAAGGCCTAACTCCATTGCGATTGCGATAAGCCAGACCGGACGAGATGATAAATTCTATTTTAAAAGCCATCGCGTCCACGTCACCATCATGTCACTGCCATGTCACCCCAGAACATCACAATCACAAATATTTTACGGCACTATTCGTAGTCCACTGCTCCATGATCCTGATGCGATCAACTCATCCCTTCTCTTCTGCGATTGTGATATCGCAAATGCCAAAGCCATGGGACTTAAGCCATTCCTCTGCCTCGATTGAATGTGATTGCGATAATGCTAAGTTTTGTCCCTGATTCTGATGCGATTGTGATTCTGATTAGATCTTTGTGATTTCGATAAGCTCATGTATTATAGGTGATTGTGATATGATCCTGATTAATGGTGATTATGATTATTCCACTCCCTGGTTTTATGCAATTGCGATTCATTTTAATTAAATGGCCTTGTCCCGAATGCAATTATGAATAAAAAGCCCATATGTCTTTCTTTGATCATATCGTTTATCTGAAACAAGGCTTATGGATTTATGATACAATTTGTAATATATCTCACATTTAATTATTGCTTATCCAACCTTTGTTTCTCATTTTCAGGTATACGAGTAAAGGGACAGTGAGGAAAAGGACAATGAGGAAAGGAACAACTGGGTAGAAGAGACCATTCGGTTCCATGAAATCAATCATTGTTAAAGAAATTGTGGAAAAGAACAACTACACAAATGAGACAAGAGCGAGATTACCCAGAGATCATTATCACAACCGTTTCTATTTTCAGCGTTATCTTCAAAAATAATAAGGGATTTGTTTAACTCCCCAACACTATGCGCAATCATTTATTTTTTCATCCTTCATGTGCTATTTAAACTGGTTCATTATAATGAATAGAAGGGGGGGTACATAATTTGAGAAGGAAAGCCTTTGAGGCTTGCACTTTTGTATCTCTAAGTCTTTCCTAATAGAATGACAGGGATCTAGGTCCTTATTCCTTTTCTTTAAGAGGCTTCAACTAGTCGCATTTCCATACTATTGGAGAGCTTTGGGATGAAGGAAAAGGACCGAGACTACATATTTAGCTAAAGGAGTGTAATTCGTATGGTACTTTTATCAGTGCTTTTTATATTCTTTTTGTATAATTATCAGCCATTGTTTCTTTCAATTTGTTTGTTATATGTATACTTTAAGTACAATTTAGCATCTTTTCACTTTTGAATATGATATTGTTGTAAATTATTAATATATGTATCAATCGAATTATTTATTTATTTTTTATTGCGATATGAGCTTAAAATAATTCTTTTATTTAACTATTTAATTGAAAGAATTAATCTTTAATGTTTTCATTTCTTTTTGTAAATGATTAATCTTCATTATCATCTACAAAAGATAATCACTTTAGATCACACTCAAAATAAACAAGCTAAACCCGTGAAATGAATAGATTTTATATGCATATACCTTAGGAATTGGATACTTCAATCAAACACTTATATAACTACTTACTAAGTGCCCGATGGTTAGTATTTAGATCAATAAGGATTCAGATCTCGAGAGCTATCTCCTTGATCTAATTTCTCCATTTTTATTTCAATTTCTTAATGTTTTCTTTTATTAAATCAACTCTTGATTGGGAGAATAATTCTTCTTTCCTTCAATCAAGATAGGATTGATTAATTGCATACTAGTTAAATCATGCACATGTTTTCCTAGAAGTCCTCTTTTCAAGGCAAAGCTTTAGATTAGTTTGGTTGTTTCATAAAAACAACTTAAGGGCCATTCTTCTTGCCTGATCAACCAGAAGAATTAATCCGATGTCCCTAGCTATTAACAATTAAAGACATATTTAAATCCGATAACGATTGAGAAAAGCTAACTAGACCAAATTTAACCAGTCGAAGCCACTACTCTAAACGGAAAAGGAGTTGCTTTAAGGTCCGGACTAGGTGGTTTTCCCCAATGTTGTTGCAGCGATTTTTAAGGCTTTAACAAATGGTTAATTAAGTAGGAATTTGACAACCTCATCTTCATTAATTAACCTTAGAGGTAGGGTCTAGATACCTCCTAGCCTTAAATCATGCGTTAAGACACTGGGCATGTCACAAATTGTGACATGGAGTGTTGAGGGTTAACTGAATAATTTGTAAGTAGATATGTTATTTTATTTTCCTTATTTTATAATCAATAGAACAAACAAAAAAACCTTTAATTATATTACATTTTATCATTGTTTATAAAACTCACAGGAAACAAAGCATGGATTAGAGCCAACATAAACTATAGTAAGAGAATACATGAATTATGGTTTCAAATGAATATGTATTGTTTATAAATCACTCCTTACTAATGTACACTTTTGATTTATGCAGTCAGGTATATTATCCTATAGATGTAGATATACTATTTACATTTATTTATATGTTTGTAAGTGAAGCATGAAAAAACATGGTGCTAAATCAAGTCAATCAACAAAACGTTCCACATAACAAAAATACAATATCTTTTGCAAGTATTGAAAAATTGGGCATGTAAGTAGCTCAAGCGACAACAATAGTTCAAGCAATGAATGATGATCATTATAATTTAATGTTACCAGCTTTATATTTTGGAATGTTTATCTAAGAAATTCAAACATTTGCTTCAATGTGGACATAGTGATCCAATTAGTTGAGATTTTGTTACCAATCACAATAATAATTATTTATTGACATTTTGAATATTGTGAACTTTTATGTTATCCAATTTTGTATAACAAAGAGCCTTTTACTTATATATAGTAAAATGAATTTTTTATCCTATTATATTTTCTAATGTTGTAAATTGTATATTATATATATATATATATATATATATATATATATATATATATATATATATATATATATATGATTTACATTGTTGCAATGAACATAAGTGTAATTAGTTGGCAATATTTCTTTGAATGATACAACTATTAATATTCAAAATAATATAAAATATAAATATTATAATATATAAAAATCCTTATTCACAATATTTTTGGAATGAGCGTGTCAAAAGTTACATACAATTTATTCCAAAAATTACTATGAACAACAATATGTCTAACCATGCAAATCTTCACGATAAAATAAAAATAAAATTATTTAACCTTATGATGCTTAGTTCAAATTTTGTAAAAAATTAAAAAATAAAAAATAATAATAATAATAATAATAATAAATTGCATTTGCATATTTGCAACATGAAACATTCAACACTAAAAGATATTGGTACAATGTATTAATTTGAACTTAATGGTCTAGTTCTTTACGTATTGGTCTAAAAACTAATCCTAATAACTACAATAAACACACCAATGTTATACACGCATATGTAATGGAAATGAGGTGAGGAGCTCTGCAACTAGGGTTGTCGTTGGTAATCCTCTGCTACGACGCAGACAACCGACAGAGCTACAACAGAAGGCCTGCAAACCTGATCCTGCCAGAGAGGAGCAGGCATATCTTCGAATCACATGGAAACCGAGCAGGGGGGGCCGCCAAGCCCTCCCCTAGCACCAATACCGCGCCGCTGGGAAGAAATGGGCCAATACTCTTCAGCTCGATCCATGATGAAGGGGAAATCATTACGGAGACGCAGCAACACAAGTCCAAAAATCCGGACGGTCAGGCAGACAATCGCCGAGAAATGTCGCAAGGGAAAGAAAAGATAGGGGAAAAAACCACAGTTACTTCAAGCACATGCAAGCAAATAGCAGCTGAAAGACCCAAGATAGAACTGCCCAGCCAGGAGATCAATGAAAGAATCCAATACATGAAAGATCATGCGCTCATAGGAAAATTTATAGGCTTCTGGCCAACAGAAAAAGCCTTGTATGGTTGGATCGCTGCCAAATGGAAACCCAAAGGCCACATAACACTGCAGCTGGGGCCGAAGGGATTCTTTATAGTGATATTCTTGTGCCTTGAAGACAATCATGGATGAAGGGCCATACTTTTTTAACTCAGCAGGATTATATCTAAGGGACTGGGTAGCAAGATTTAATCCGGACAAGGAAGATCTCTCCTGGGCTCCAGTGTGGATTAGAATGTACTCACTGCCAGAGGAATATTGGAGTGAAGGGTCGCTAAAAAAAATTGGAAACGGACTGGGGGAATACATCAAAGCAGCTGAAGAAACGAAGCTTCGAAGATACACATCCTATGCCCACATCTGCATCTTCATGCGCCTGGATAACGCCCTCCCGGATTCGGTAAGTCTCTCTCATGAAGATTATGAATGGATTCAACCCCTAGATTATGAACATGTACCTTTTCGCTATCGCAAATGTCACGCTCACGGACATCTCTTCAGGGATTGCCCGCTGAATCTAAAAGCCTCTGATCCTAACTCCTCTGATACGCATGCCCAAGAGGGTTTCACCAAAGTCCCTAGCCATAAGAGAGCGCATAAAAAGCCCTCATCAAGGAAAAAACCCCTGAAAGAAATGGCCTCTATCCCTTCCACAAGTAATAGTTTTGAAATTCTTGCTCAAGCCACAGCAGAGCCTCCCCCCAGCATGCAAAACAGCTCCTTGCCTAGCACCTCCAATCTGACTATCCCCCCTCCGCAGTCCTCTCCCACATCTAGTCTCCCCAGAGATGAGGCTGCAAACTTCAAAGAAAGCCAAACAGAACCAAAGGGAAATGCAAAGGAAATGGAAGTGGAGGGAACCACTACTAAATCAAGTGAAACGCACAAAGAAAACCCGGAACACCCAGAGGAAACCTCCAAAGCCATGGAGACGGATGACCTGCAATATCAAGCCTGGCAGCTTGCGCTCATCACAGAGGAAAACAGTCAGGTGCAACATATGGAGGAAGAACCAGAGAGCATAGATCTAAAAGGGCTAGACATCTTTGGATTGGAGCAAGCCTGCAGAAAAAAGGAGTATGACAAAATTTAAGAGCACCAGCTCAGTACTCTAGAAACAATCATCTCCAGAGCATATCAACAACAACAATTAGGTATACAACCAGGCAGTCAATGGGATGGCAATCTCCTACCAAAGGACTCCAAAAAGAGAGGGAGAAAAACCGATCTCCAGCGAACTACAGCAGTAGGCAAAATCTTGGTCGACTCTGGTCGATATGCTAAATTGACAAAGTATTACAGGCCCACTCCACACAGTGATCAATGAAGCTCATCTCATGGAATGTAAGAGGGCTCAATAGCCCTGGGAAACTCAGAATGATCAGAAGCATGATAAGGCAGGAACAACCCCAGATCTTTTTCTTGCAGGAAACAAAATGCAACAGCAGTATCTTGGGAAGAATCCTCACAAAAGCTTGGCCAGGATGCAATACAGTGGCAGTGGATGCATCAGGAGCCTCTGGAGGCTTAGCGATTGCCTGGAATACCCAAAAAATCTCGCTGTCAAATCTCCATGCTTCCCACAATCTCATCCAGGCAACATTTCATATTATCGGAACCAACATCCATGGACATATGACCAATGTCTACTTCCCGCAGGAAGCGCCCAATAAAATTGCTCTTCTAGATACCATAGCAAACCTCAATTCCAACAGAGAGTGTTCTCTCTGGCTCATAGGTGGAGATTTCAACATGATCACCAAATTAGAGGAAAAGAGAGGTGGACGAGCCAAGCTGGATCAAGTCACGAATCACTTCAAAGATTTTATCCACAACAACTCGCTCATCGACATGCAAACTCCCAATGGCATTCACACTTGGAGCAATCGCAGAACCGGGAGGCATCAAATAGCATCAAAGCTCGACAGATTCCTCATCTCGCATAGCGTCATTCATTTAGGGGGTGATCTTTCGGCACTCATCCTCCCTCATTCCGGCTCGGATCACTGGCCCATAGCACTACAATGGCAGCGACTAAGTAACTTTACCAAACGCCCATTCAGATTTGAGGCATGCTGGTTATCCCATCCCGCTTTCAAAGACTTCATCAATAACTCTTGGAACAACTTCACAGCCCCGGCAGGGTCAAGAATATTTCAACTCCAACACAAACTCAAATATTTGAAAGCTCAAATAAAAACTTGGAAAAAGAAACTTTTGGTAATATCTTTCAGGCTCAACAAAACCTCAACATGGAAATGAGGGAGCTCTAGCAGCAGATAATAACAGAGGGGTATAAAGAAGAAACCATGGAAAGGGAAAAAGACATACAAAAACGATTGGAGGAGAGAAACAAGCAGGAAGAAATATTATGGAAGCAAAAATCCAGAATCAGATGGTTGAAAGAAGGCGAGAGAAATACCAAATTCTTCCATAGGACTACGATACAAAGGAGAATGTACAATACTATCTCCTTTCTCCAAAAGCAAGGAGGGGAAAGAGTGGAGGATCACACTGAGATAGAACAGGAACTAATCAACTACTTCCAGGATGTTCTTCAAGAACCTCAAATCGATAGAAGCAGAGCTATAGAAAAAATTACTCAACATGTCCCAAAAGTCATCACTGAGGACCATAACCAACTCCTTCTCAGACCTGTCCAGCCAGAGGAGGTTGATTTAGCCATGAAACAGCTCAAGGAGGGCAAAGCTCCGGGGTCGGACGGCTTCTCTACCACCTTCTTCCACTCATTCTGGGAGCTCATTAGAGAAGAAGTATGGCAAGTTGTTGAGGAATCTCGATCTCTTCATTGGTTGCTACCGGCGCTCAACTCAACCTTCATCGCTGTCATCCCCAAAGAAGAGGGCGCTACCACTCCGGAAAAATATCGCCCAATTGCACTCTGCAACATCATCTACAAAGTCATCTCTAAGGTCATTGCAAACAGGTTGAAGCCTCTGCTACCCCTACTCATGTCGCCGGAACAATCTGGGTATGTTGAGGGCAGACAAATAATGGACGGCATCATCCTCACTCATGAAATCATACACTCCCTTAAGATTTCCAATTAGGCAGGTACGATTCTTAAGATTGATCTATCCAAAGCTTTTGACAAATTAAGTTGGACCTATATCCAAAAAATGTTAAACGCCTTTGGCTTCGCTCCTATGTGGGTGCGATGGGTTCATAGCTTAATCTCCTCTACTTTCTTTTCCATCCTCATCAATGGCATCCCCTCTCGACCTTTCAGCCCCTCCAGAGGAATCAGACAAGGGGATCCTCTGTCTCCCTTCCTTTTTGTTCTAATGGCAGAAGGATTGGGTAGACTCATCAAGCATGCCCTTCATTCTCAGATGCTGAAGGGAATATCTATTCACAATACCCCTGCCACCACCCATCAGCAATTCGTGGATGACAATATGCTCTTTGGATACCCATCAGTTCAAGGAGCATCCATCTTTAAGACCCTCTTGAAGGACTTCTCTGAAGCCTCGGGTACCAGTATGAACAAAGCCAAATCACAGATCTTTTTCTTCCACACGCCTCCCATCATTCAACGAGCCATAGCCCGCATCCTGGGATTTACCATTGCCACCCTTCCCTCCAATTACCTGGGCGCCCCTCTCATTGATTCAACCATCAGGAATGCCTCTTGGCATAAACTCATTGAGAAGCTGGAATCTCGCCTTTCCTCATGGACCTTTAGAGCTCTGAACATAGCTAGTAGGGTCATTCTTATCAAAGCAGTGCTTCAAGCAATGCCCCTCTATCTCTTCTCAATCTTGGCAGCGCCAAAATGGGCTCTCAAAAGAATTAGAGATATTCAACGCAATTTCCTATGGGGATCTCATGGAACTAATCGTAAATGGGCACTTATCAATTGGAATACCATATGCAAACCCAAGGAGAAGGGCAGACTAGGCCTAAGGGATCCCAGCCAAAGCAATGAAATAATGGGGGCGAGAATCTGGTGGCAATGGCTCACAGCACCAAATAAGCCCTGGGGCGTCATCTGGCGAGCCAAATATGCTAACCACAGACCGATGGAGGAGCTTATCAAATTCACCCCTGTGGAGAAAGGATCGTTGATGTGGAATGCGGCCAGTCAACACTCCCCCTTCATCCAACAGCATAGCTTTTGGGAAATTAGAGGTGGCAACAAAGCTCGTTTCTGGACAGATGCTTGGAATCAACTTCCCAAACTTGACAGGGTTCTTACTATTCAGCCCAGCAATGACTGGGAGGAACAACAAAAGGAGAAGGTAAATCAGCAATGGTCACAGGCAATCAATCAAGGATATAGGCAATGGAAACACCCGGAAGAACTGATAAGAAACATCGATATCCAGACAAGAGAAAACCTGGAAACAGATCTCCAAAAACGAAAAATCAGAAACAACGAAGGTGAGGACTTACTAAGATGGGGCTACACCCCACGAGGATCCTTTACCACAAAAGAAGCCTACAAACTCAAGTGCCAAGATGATACACCTCCGGATCCCATCTAGGGATGGATTTGGACACCAGGTATTTGGCCCAAAGTCTCGACTTTCTTATGGCTCATCGGGCATCGGAAAATCCTAACCTGGGACAATTTAAGGAAAAGGAAAATATAGGGGCCATCCATGTGCCCCAATTGCTGCTTGCACGAGGAAACTATACAACATCTTCTGGACTCCTGCCCCCTAGCCAACCAGCTTTGGGAGAAATCCAACCTCAGATGTCAGAGAAATAGTCGACCATCTAAAGACATCATAAATTCCATTCGCCTCTGGCACCAAAGTCCTTATAAAAGTGTTATCCTAAATTACCTCTGGAGAATTATCCCGGGCCTCCTCACCTGGACAGTCTGGAAAGAAAGGAACAAATGCATCTTTAAAAACCAGGGAACTCCATCAGAAATTATTTGGGACAAGCTAGTCACGAATCTTAAAGAAACTTTGGCTCTCAAAATTTGGCTTTCAGAGGGCTTTCCCACGCAGGCCACTGAACAAACAATATGGGACAACTTGAACCTCTAACTTCCCCGGGGAAGCATAGAAGGCAATTCCAAAGGAAACACCAACGATCGTGCGCATCAATGGCAACCCCCCCCAAAGCAAAGATACAAACTCAACTTTGATGGAGCTTCTAAGGGGAACCCAGGGAAAGCAGGATTCGGTGGCATCTTCAGGGACTACAAGGCTCTCCTCTTCTAATATACCTCTGTAATATAGGGTTGGATACTAATAACTCAACAGAGCTAGAGGGTCTCTGGCAAGGAATTCTCCTGGCTCAAAACCATGACTTCCAGCCTTTGGAGATTGAAGGAGACTCCCAAGTGCTCATCAACATGGCTACACAACTGCTCAATGGAGCCCATGCAAATAAGATCTCAACCAGTTGGCGACTAGAGGCAAGGTTGGAGGCCATAGAAAACACCCTCAACAACAACAGGGCTATCATCTTCAAACATGTCAGAAGGGAAAGCAACAAGGTGGCGGACCTCCTTGCCAATATGGGGGTTGAACACAAGCACCCCCTCCTTGCAGGAAGCCTCAATATCCTCCATAATCATAGCAAAAACAGGAATGTATCAATCTGCTCCAAAAGGAAGAAAACTCCCCAGATGCGGGTGTTTCAACAGAGCCCTAGGTGGATGGGACAGGGGTGGCGCAGTGTCGACCGACACCTGCCAGCCCCAAACCACATGGCCTGTGGCATGAAGTGTTTAATACAGTTGCAAGGGCCATCACATGGCCTCACGCATTGGGAAATAGGCTGGAACAGGCGAGCAGAGGACAGGATAATCGCCTCTGCATGCTTATGGGATAGTCGGCCTTCGGTTGCATTGAATGCAGCAATAATGGCAGAGGATAGCCGAGGCGTGGCGAATTTTGATAAGATCCGAGACAGCTATGGCATTTACAGAGGGCTTTACAAGCTTTGCTGGTCGGGAGAAGGTGGGCTGTGGGAGAGGGTCGAGCTCTGCCGTGTTGCTGAGACGCGCCCTCTGCACGCTCACGCTCTCCTCTGTTTGCTTCTGCGCGCTCGCTCTTTCATCCGCTCAGTCATGGTGAGGCAGCGGCTCATCAGCAGAAGGGGAGGCTCGAGAGGGGGAAGCTCTCGTCAGCAAGCCAAAAGGCAAAGCTCCTCGAGCTCTCCCTCCTCCACAGTTGACAACCCCCACTATCCTAATACGAGGAGTGGGCGTGGGCGTCTTCGTTCGGCTCCCTTCCCCCTACCAAGAAATCTGTCCCCCCACACCACGCTCTTCCACTTCAGGAGCACGCTGAACCAACCTGCCATCACGGCTACCATATCCATCCTATTTACAGAGGAAGAGGCTCAGAGAAATCAGGGCCTCTGCTCGGGAAGTGCTACTTTCAGGGCGGAGCCTAGTCAGCCAGGAACCCGTCAGAACCCGCGCTCTGCCATGGAAACTGGGCGTGAAGGGAAGCATCAGAGGACGGGGAAGGAGGCAACACAGAACAGGGGCGAGGATCCAAAGCCTCAACAGGCCTCGCCAGGCAAGGAGACGCAAACACAGGACGAGGAGGACACGCGGCGGGAGGAAGGAGTTGGTGAGCCAAATCCGTTGGACAACTGTGAAAATTGGGGCTGCCCGACAGAGGAAGAGCCGACCACGGAGCTCGTCGTGCCCAATGCCAGGTGGCAGTTTTTTTTAGGTTCTAGTTCTTTTTGTATTTTTGTCCATGTAGGCACATCCAGCTGGATGTTATGCCGGCTTTTGTTGACCTGTATGCTCTGTTTGGAAAAACTATGGACTCTGTGTCTTCTGATATTTTTGATCCCTTCAGACTGGTTTCCCCTTTGTTGGGGCAGTCTCAAAACCAGTGTTTTGTAATGCTAAGCTTGTCTGTCCTCTCTTACAGCAAGTGTTCTCTCTGTAAATAGCTTTTTCCTTATTAATAGATTAAACATACTTAGCAAAAAAATAAACACACCAATGTTTCTAACGATAACAAAAACTCTACTCTCTTCAATAATATTGTTATTACTCTTGTTACTATTATCACTGGCATAAATCTATCTTAATTTTAGATTTACTAGGCACTAAGAGGGATCAAATTTCTCAAGATGCAAACCTCATTTTGAGTGTTTTCACACACACACACACACACGCATATATATATATATATATATATTTTATGCATACCATTGATTTTGTGTGTGTTTATTAAGTACATGTTTACATTATTCTTAGTCTGGGCCAAGGTAAGACTCTAGCAATTTAATTGGGTTTGTTGACCACTATTAGTTTAACATTGATCGATGCAACTTATTAATGTATAGCTTTGAAAATTAAATATTTATATTTTTTTTGTGGTCGGCTCGCCCACAAGGTGTTTTGAACCTAGAATTTGAAGGAACATAACACTTTATTATCAAGATAATAGACAATTGAGCTACTTTTCTTGGTTTTATTTTTCAATCATTGTTAAACAAACTCTTTTTCAAACATTTGATTGGACCATAACTTGAAAGTCTTATTGCATCCTTTGTACAATATAATGTCATATGGAAAACTGTATCACATATTTTATGCCATAATTTATGGATATGGTTGTAATATTCATACATGAATTTTAGATATTTGTGTAGTGATTTTTTTATTAACTTTTTACACGAAAACCATCCAAAAATAAAATATTTGAAAATAATTCATACTCAGGTAAACAACATATTTACCAATTACTTCACACCTTAATTTATGCAACCCTTTGCATAAAAAATGGATATGAATAAGATGTAAATAAATATACTTATCAAGAATTACTTCCCACCTTAATTTATGTTTTCTTCATAAATTGTAAATGTGTAGGTTTTAGATATTTGTGTAGTGATTTTTTTTATTAATTTTTACACGAAAACCATCCAAAAATAAAATATTTGAAAATAATTCATACTCAGGTAAACAACATATTTACCAATTACTTCACACCTTAATTTATGCAACCCTTTGTATAAAAAATGGATATGAATAAGATGTAAATAAATATACTTATCAAGAATTACTTCCCACCTTAATTTATGTTTTCCTCATAAATTGTAAATGTGTAGGCTTACTAGTGGTTACTACCCACCAAAATTTATGCACATTGTTGTATTAATTAAATTATCCATTTCACATCTCAATTTATTAGTTCCTGCTAAAGCAATACTATAGGATTATGTTTGCCTATCGACCACTATTAATTTAGCATTGATCCTTGTAACACTTGTTTCTCTTGTTTAAATTTATTTTAATACAAAATGTATATTATGGTTTATCTTGGAAAATATGTTTGTAATTTTATTAATAAAAACAAAATTTCAATACAACATCTCTCCCATAGTGTGCTATATGAACCAACATATATATATATATATATATATATATATATATAATATATATATATATATATATATATATATAAATATATATATTTATTTTTTTCGATATTTAAAAAATGTTGACATACTTTCTTACATTACATCTACACACCTCCCATATACTGAGTTGTAGAGCGCCTCTTGGCACAATTTCCATTACAAAAATGTTACAATGCATAGGATAAAATATGCATTAGTACCTTTGTTATATAATTGTGTATTTGTGCTTCAAATTATATATGATATGCATTGGTGAGTGCCATATCACAATTTGATGCATCAAGGCATATTATCAATAAAAGTACCATGATGGTCTTAATACCTAAAATACACATCGAGACTTCAAAATTATATTATATTCACTAGTTCACAATGCATATATTTGAAGTCATGTTATATATATATGTGTGTGTGTGTGTGGAAAATCAATATGCATATTAATATAAGCAAACCAACAAAAGCCTCTATTATAACTTCCAATTACCTAAAATTTTGAGTTATGATGGAACTTTGTTAAAACCTCAGCTACCAATGGTGGAGGTTTTATTGGAGTTGTTTTTTTGTTTTTTGTTTTTGTTTTTTAATCTTTTTAATTTTACCTAATCTTGTAACACTAAAAACCTTCACAAAACCTCTACTAAAAGGTGCTTTCCTTTAGCATAGTAGCATGCCACTTTGGCCACGAGGGTTAGCTCAATTGGTCGAGTCTCGTTGCTAAAGTACCTTGCCATTAGGAGGTCACGAGTTCAATTCTCCTCGACACCCTCGGGGTTATGCTCCGCTAGTTTGGTTGGTGGGATGTGAACCCTTCAAGTTGATCTACCCATACTTTCTTTGGAAAAAAAAAAAAGAAAAGAAAAAGTAGCATGCCACTTTCTTATTGGAATTATTCAACATTTAATTTTCTTCCTTGACCTTGATCATGCCTCACATTAGGGTTTTCTAGTCCAATTCCAATTAATCTACCATTGAGATGGTTATTAGGGAGCCCTATTTTGCTGGAACAACATGTTCATCCCATCCACATCCCATCTCCCAATCCTTTGGATATAGTTAATGCATCCCACTTTATAGTCAAATATTCACTATATAGTCGATTGGTTGGGTGACCAAGAGTGTCCCCAACTAAGTTGACTGGTGCATAGGTTGAAGCAAAAAAGTCAGAAATCTAAGAGTGGCTAAGCTGATCAAATTTGACTATGTATTCCTTATCTTATGAGAGTTAGATATGCTTTGGTTTATCTATAGTTTGATCATATCGATCAATCTATCAATAAGGTAGAAAATTATGGATTGATTAATTCCATATGTTGTGTTATACTCACATGTGCTTCAATGTTATAGCTATTTCAATCAACACCACCTCTTCCTGGAATTCATTGTAATTCCCTAATTCTCCAACTTGTTTTTGTAAAAGGAAAATTGATTTACTTGCTTTTGAAAAATAGTCTTGAATGCTAGGAAGATAATGTTTCTCCCTAACATGGACCACATTTAAAGAAGGATACTTGTTCGTATGTTTCTCCATATTTCTATAGTTAGTATCATAACAATATTATCATCAAAGATTATGTGGGAAAATGGGGGCAACTTAAGCTATGGCTATAACCATGTCCATAGGAAGGAGATTGGAAATTAGCAAATTCAAATCCTCGTCATGGGTGTCTCTTTAAATTAAGTGAATAATCATAAAATGCAATATTATCATTTAAATTTTTGGGGTTAGAATGATAAATGTTGATTCATGGAGACTAGTTTTCCTAACTTGTTGTCTCTGTTAATTTCCCTCAACATTGAGTCTCAAAATTAATCACTAAAGTTAGACTTGGCACTTGCAAACTTTGGAATTTGCTTTGAGTTATTCTTTTGTTTCCTTGATGTAAATTTGTCATGGATTTGATCTACCTCGAGTTATAATTCAGTTTTGGAAGGGTATTTGTTTTCAAAATGTCACCTTATTGAACATTTCAAAGGGATATTTTCATTATCAACATCCTTACGACATACTCTTGCTTATATTCTTAAAGGAATTTTGTTCATGATAGACAATATTGAAATCCATGTTCACATAAATCTTGCAAATAAATTTATTTTACTTTCTTTTGTCACTTTTCAATAGTTGACAAAAGACCACAAATCATCTCCAATAGTTTTCACATTGAATCCATTTAAAAAACAAAATCTAAACAAAGTTTTTGGAAGAATATTTTCCCTACGACCAAAACTAGTTACCTAATGCTTCATGTATAACTCAAGTTAATTAAGAAAGCAAGGTCCTCCTTAAAAATTAGTTCTTGATCATCTGTAGAAGAGAATATTACCATGACATCCTCTACACAAATAAGCATGTTTATTGTTATCTAATTCTTATCATCTTTTTAGATGTTCATAACTGTATAACTTCACATATCATCCCCTAGGTTTTGAGTTTGAATAGATTATAAGCAATTTCTCTAACATTGATATCAATGTTAGGCTCACAGTCACATTTTATAAACAATCCCATTTTTGGGAGGTGAGTAATTAGACCCTCTTTGCGTTCCTTATGAGGTCTTTATGAGAAGGGGGCTAAGTTGAACTAAATAGGGTTTATTTGGAAGAAGGATGTGGAAAATTTTCGATAATTTATTAAAACTTTTCACTTTACATAACTTTTCCAAAGATGACACATAAAGCTAAAAAGAGAAAAAAATAAATTAACTTCATAACAAAAACAACTCGACATTGAAGAGATTATAACATCTATTCTATATTTGTAATGTTAACATCAATAAATGCCAATTTACTATATCATATTATATACATTTTTTTTTTGGTAGGTTAGCACCCATGGGGGATTGAACCAATGACTTATCACAAAGAATGCCTTAACAGTGCACTCATTCACCATCAATCCAAAGCCCCATGAACAAAATATTATATACAATTAAAATTAAAATAATAAATAATTTAATGTAAATATTATATTTGTTTTTTGTTTTTTGTTTTTTTGTTTTTTTGTTTTTTTGTTTTTTGTTTTTTGTTTTTTGTTTTTTGTTTTGTTTTTTGTTTTGTTTTGTTTTTGTTTTTTTGTTTTGTTTTTTTTTACAGAAACGGTTATGGAGTGTTTATATTCATCTTGGCCTGAATGCCGAAATTTTGATTACGTTGGGGATTTCTTTATCCTATTGCATCTCACTGCTAAGAGTGAGGATGAAGCTGAAGCTTGAGGATTTCTTCCTTGATAAGGAATCCATGGAATCAATTTCAGAGATTTTCCCCCACTTGAAGATACAAACAAATTTATTTAATAGCAAACAGTAAAACATGGCAGCAATCAGCTTCTGGAATGGGTTCCCATGATTCTTCTTCGTCTTTCATCTTGACCCCAGCAGAGAGGAGGACTGCTTTGTTGGCTTCAATGTTCGCCTCTTTATTATGAGTTCTCAGCACATGATAGTAATTCAAGTTCTGAAAAGTGTTTTCCAAGCCTTTGATTCTGGTTATCAACCTTGCTAGTTTAAGATCCATAGCTGGGGAATTGGAAACCATTGCGTTTATAATGATCTGGGAGTCACCTATAACATTAGCTTCATTTATGTTTAATTCTTTGAGGATCTTGAGGCCTTGAAAGAGGGCCAAGGCCTCAGCTTGAATGCTGGAGGAATATCCAAGTCCCCAAGCATAGGAATGGATTTTTTCCCCAATTGGACTTACAACAACACCTCCTGCACCAGCTTTGCCCGGATTGCCCTTTGCTGCCCCATCAAAAAAGAGGGAGTGCCTTGCTTGCGATTTGATCCAGTCTTGAAAGTCAGTTTCAGATTTCCTTATTTGCCAGTCTTTAATAGTAGGGGCATTTCTAACTGCTGGTTGAAATTGTAGTTCTAGAATTGATCCCCAAGTGATGTCCTGTTGGCTGAGATTAGAGTCGTCTTTTATATCAGTCAAGCACTCCTTTATGTGGCATTTAATCTTGGTTTCTAAGGCCTTGAGGTTCTGCTTTGTATTTCTGAAGATTCTTATGTTATGTTCTAGCCATATCTGCCAACAGATAACCTTTGGAAGGACAGCCCATGCAGTTTTAATTATTTGGTTTTTAGGAGGTGGGCCAGGGTATCTGAATGCCCAATTAGAAAAAAGATCAGTAGCGGAGCAAGGAAGCATGAAATTAGGATCCAAATTATGAATAAAGGAAAACCAGATCTGCTTAGAGAAGTTGCATTCTAGAATTAAATGGACTGCTGTCTCTGCATTTTCATTGCACAATGAGCATATGGAGGGACTGTAGAACCCTTTCCTCTGCAAAAAATGTCATAAGTTAAGATTTTGCCATGGCAGAAAAGCCAGACAAAGAAGTCAACTTTGGGCCATGAAGGAAAACGCCAGACACCTTGCCAAGGAGTTGGGTCAGGGGGGACGTATGGCCTCTCATTTAGTTTGGCATACCCCAAGGAGACAACGTAACCTCTAGCATTTGGCCCCCAACCTTTCAAGTCTCTTTTCCTCATGTGCGTGGGCGCCAAACCATGCACGAAATCAAGCAACGTGGACCATTCGTTGGTTAGATGATCCGGCACCTCAATGCGTTTCCATCCTGCCCAAACAACATTGTTCCAAAGAGAAATATCCCACAACGATAGCAGTCCCTCTCTGTCCATCCAACAACACAACGCTCTAATGGAGGCTCTGTCTTCAATTGGGTCCTTGTTCATGATTTTGTCAGTCCAAATGTTGATCTTTTTGCCATTACCTGGGATCCAGTAGAAGTGCGCAGTAATTAGAGGGGCAACCTTAGCATACAGTTTAAGAAATGCCGAGTTAGGCAATTGAATCACATTTTCTAAGCATTTGGAGTGAGGTCCTCTGAAATACTTTTTCCAGAGAGCCAATTGGGCCCAGCCAGGCTTGGGCGCAATGATCCTCTAGATAATCTTTGCTGCCATTGCCACATTATGCTAACAGAGATTTTTGAAATTTAAACCACCCTCCCACAGTGGCTTGGAGATGGTTTCCCAACTGATAAGGGGAATCTTGTTTTCATTCTGTTTTCCTCCCTTCTAAAAGAACCTCAATAAGTACTCTTCCATTTTTTTTAAAGTGGTTGCCGGAGCGAGAAGCCCAGCAAATTGAAATAAAGGGAGACTGATAAGCACAGATTTAATTAAGACTGATTTGCCAGCAGTATTGAGCCAGGAGTAACCCCAGGCTTGTATCTTAGACTTGAATTTTTCCAGCTAAGGGAGCCAGTCTTTGCTTGCAGATCTCTTATGAAATACAGGGAGTCCCAAGTATTTGAAAGAGGACCAAGAAGAGGAGGTTGCAAAACCCAAACATCTAGAAATGGCAGAGAGCAATTTAGGCATAGTATTCCAGCTGAAGATGTGGCATTTGCTCTTATTAACAACGCTGCCTGAGGCCTCACTGAATTCATCCAAAACCGCTTTAAATTTTGAGGCAGAGGAGAGAGAGGCAGAACCGAAAAGCAGAGTGTCATCCGCAAACAAGGCATGTTTTTGACCCCTCTTGCAATACACAGTCCATTAATATCTTGATCTTGCATATTTTTGTCTAACAGGAAGTTGAGAACAGAGGTTTGTATGACAAAAAGCATAGGGGATAGAGGACACTCCTGCCTAAGTCCTCTCGAAGCTTTGAAAAAATCAGTGGCTCTTCCATTTACAAGAGGAGAAATCCATGGCTCCGAGATGCAGCCTGGATCCATTCAATGAAATTTGCTCCAAAACCAAACTTGCTCCTAACATTTAAAAGAAAACTATGATTTACTCGATCAAAAGCATTTGCTAAATCAAGTTTAATCACCATACCTTGCTCTTTTCGGAGAAGACTTGAATGAATTGCCTCTTGAACAAGGATGAAGTTGTCCACGATCTGCCTTCCTTGGATGAAGCCTCCTTGATTCTTAGGAATTATTTTGGGAAGAATGAGCTTCAGTCTATTTGCAATTACTTTGGTGATTAATTTGTATCCAATATTGCAAAGGGAAATTGGACGGAATCTGCTGAAATTGTTGGCGCCTTTTTCCTTAGGTATGAGGGCTAAGAAAGCAGAGTTTGTGCTGCCTCCTATTTTCTGAGTATTTTGAGACTTTTGAACCATTTTGAGAAGGTCCTTTCCAACAATCGGCCAGCAAGCTTGAAGAAATCTGGCAGAGAAACCATCCGGCCCAGGGGCCTTATCCGGATCCATATCAAAGAGGGCCATTTTAACTTCATCTTTAGTGACTTTGGCCTCAAGAATCTCATTCATACGATGAGAAATTACAGAGGGTATAATGTCTAACAGATCTGAGTATTGGTTCGGATCCTTGTCTTCACTATACAAGTTTTGAAAGTGAGAAAAGGCTGCTTTCTTTATGTAATCAAAATCCTTATGAGTGTCATTATCCTCTTTAATCTCAGAAATAGTATTGAAGTGTTTCCTTGCTAGGGCTTGTTTGTGGAAAAAAGCAGTGTTCCTATCCCCTGCTTTGAGCCAGAGATTACGAGATTTTAAACTCCAATATTCTTCTTCAGCTAAGCAGGCCTTGTGAAAGCACTGTTGCAAGTGAGCTTCTTGATCTAATAACTCCTTTGTGACTATAGCGTTCTCCATACGAGTTTGATGGGAGACAAGAGAGGCTTTAATGGAATTCCTTTCTGTATCCGGATTGGACAGAGTTTTGACCCAATGTTTTAGAACTCCTTTTACCCTTCTAAGCTTTTCCTCCCAGATATAGAAAGGTGATCCTTTGACAGGTTGATTCCAACATTCCTTGACAGTTTGCATGAAGTCTGGCTCCTTTGCCCAGAGAGGGCTAAATCTAAAGGGGATAGGACCCAGATCAAGATGGGTTAGGAGCTCTAGCTTTATGGGCTTATGGTCCGAGATACTGCTAGCAAGAATGTGCATTCTGGGTTCTAGGCCTAGCAACAAATAGGAGCTTTGAATAAAAAATCTATCTAGTCTGGCAGCAATATGTCCAGGGCCCACTCTTTTGTTAGACCAAGAGTACTTACCGGAAGAAGGTTTGATATCGAGCAAGTCCCAGTCCTGCATAATGTCCTCCACCCATTCCCTTGCCGGATCTCGAACTGCGTTGCCTCCCCTTTTTTTAGATGGATGAAGAGTGAGATTGAGGTCTCCAGCAATAATTATATTTTCCAGGTTTGTTAAGTCTTCATGGTGCCTTATAGAATCCCAACAGTCCTTTTTTTCCCCGACATTGACTGGAGAGTAAACATTGAAAAGACAAAAAGTTTCCTTAGTGTCCAGATTCTGCATTTTCAGCAGCAACCAATGAGTATTCCTAGCCTCAAATAGGACTACAAATTTGCTGGTGTTCCATAGAGTGCCAATCCCTCTGGAGGTGCCTTGGGCAGAGATTGCTCTTGCTTAACTTTTAAACCAAAGTTTCTTGCTTGCTTGAAGGAAGACTATGTCTTCCAGCTTTGTTTCCTGGACGAGAAGTATGTCTGGAGTTTCTGTTCTGATTAAGCTTCTGATGGCTTCTTCCTTAGCTTTGCTCCCCATACCTCTACAGTTCCAGGAGACGACCTTCATTATTTATGTTTTTGGTGGGCTCCCTTGGAGCCTTGGGGTTGGTTTTTCAACATCTTAGGCTTTG
Organism: Pinus taeda; assembly: GCA_000404065.3. Lineage (NCBI taxonomy): Eukaryota > Viridiplantae > Streptophyta > Pinopsida > Pinales > Pinaceae > Pinus > Pinus taeda. The sequence continues at coordinate 265,822 of APFE030495965.1, read as the reverse complement.
GGGCTAGCAGTTTTTCCAAAGTTGGTTCGCTGCCCTGAAGTTTATCTTTGTAAGTCTCTTGCTCCCTTTTTTCCCTGTCAGTTTTTCGGCCTCTTGTAGATCTTCTTACCAAGGTTTGGGACTCTCCTCTTTCTCCTTCCTCTTCTGATTCGTTCGTTTCCTGCTCTTCTTCCTCATCTTCTAAAATCATACCTTTGGGATCTTCAACACTTGTTCCTTTGAGGGAGGCTGAGGGAGTGCCTTTGCTTGAGGGGGCTGTTTTTTGGATCTCGATCTCCTGAGTAGCTTCTGTCTCCCTTTGGACCACGACCTCCTGGGTTGTCTTCTGGTTGCGAGCTCAGAGGATCGAACTTATTTTCTGGAGCAGGCTTGGACGGTTTCTGCTAAGCAGTGGCCTGGTGAGGTCCTTTGCCATTAGGGCCTCCCCACTTCTAATTCTTGAGATGAGGTTTGGATCGCTTGACTTGATTCCAACCGTCCTACTTCCCCTGCACAACCTCATTATTGGTCGGGCAACCTTTGGCGAAGTGGCCATAAACATGGCATTTTCGACATTTGAAGGGCAACTGCTCATAGTCCAGTTTCTGTAAATGCGTCCAACTTCCGACCTTTATTGTAATGGCCTCTGGTTGTCCCACCTCCAGATCTACTTCTACACAGATCCTGGCACAATCATATTGGTCTTTATTGTTCGCTCGGTCTATAAATTTCCCTAGGCCATTTCCAATGTGCCTCAGAGAGTCCCAATTCCAATAATGCACTGGGAGATTTGGAAGTCTGACCCACACAGAGATTGCTTTGGGCACATCTACTGCTGGATCGAAGTCCAGGGTCCATTTATTCAAATACAAACCCTAAGGGCCCGTGAAGTAGGGGCCGTTTTGGAAGATCAGATCTTTGTCATCCTTTGATGTGAATTCGAAGAGGAAGTATCCTCTCCCCAGAATGTAAGAAGTGACACTTTCTTTGATCAACGACGCCCAGTTTCTGTTGACCCAACTCTTAGTGGATTTTGGGGACGACCATAGCCCAGTGAACTGGCCGATAAGAGCCCGTTCGGCCAAGGACAGAGCAACTTGGATCGGGGTTTCTGGAGGAAGGGAGATCACATGAATATCATCCAATTTTTTTACAAATTTCGCAGCTTAAGTATTTTTCTTCTTTGGGAGCCCAGCCAAGAGCCGATTGAAGGCCTCAGAAGGCGAGATCGGCGGAAGAGACGCCTTGGGAGTGCCCAACCCCTCCATGGTCTCAATCCCAAGGATCGAGACTGTAAAAAACCAACAACTCAATCCATGAACCAGTCCGACCGCAACATGCAGAGAAGCCTTATGCGGACACGTCCGCAGGAATCAGGACGGCAGAAGACGAGCACGCTCGCTGTCTATAGAATGCGCGAGATGCGGACCTCGAGGGTTTGCAGAGCCGAAGGTTGCAGAGTGTGCGATGTATAATTATTTTTATCCAAAAAAACATTTAACCTAGAGAAATGAAATGTTCACCAAACTATTCAACTTATATAATTAGAGAAATGAATTGTTCACCAAACTTTTTAAACTATTATTATTTTTTTTTTTAACACCACTAAAATTTACAATTAAATTATTTTTTCAAATATTTTCACACAAATTCATTTTTTTTTTAAACACCATTAAATTTTACAATTAAATTATTTTTCAATTTTCTATTATTTTTTAATAAATAAAAATTAAATAAATACACTGTTATCTAATATATTATAAATATTAATTTTTTATTTTGATTTTTTAAAATTAAAATTTAACAAAACAATCTTTGGTAACATCATAATTTATTATTATTTAAAATAAGTTTTTAAATACAAATATCTGGAATATTAAATTTTATTATTATTATTTAAAATAAGTTTTCAAATACATATATGAATTCAATTCAGCATCTTCAAAAACAGTTAAGACATTCCTATTATAAAAACTTCAAACATACTTGTTTCTGAACACATTCAATGAAAAAAACTTGATCCCAAACATCTACACCCATCCTGACACTCTTTGCTCTCAAAGTATACATCGTTCAACTTATGATACCTAATTTCCCTTCCTCCAACTGATTTAGATTTTATGAAATTTATGCGCCCTTAATTGCACCCACACCAACACAATGTGATTTCACTCTGAACTGCTCATCTATCGAAAGACTTGATAGTACTCCAATCATCTAACTTCACCGCCAACGGCATGCTAGATCTCCAGTCATGAAGCTCCGGCGAACTCCTGCTGTTCGTTTCTTCAAGGTACATGGTTTTCTAGTTTCCAATTGTGTATCGAAACAAAATGCTTATATTGTCTTGTAATGAGTTAATGACAGTAGGAAACTGGAGATAAATCCCACAGTTCTGCATCCATAACTGAATCTGGGTGTCAACCATGGCGGTAAAACAAATATTATGTAGAACGTTTGCAACAAAATCGACCTTCAACAGATGCAGAAGCCCTAAACTGCCAATGGCTGCCTCAGAAACGAGTAAAACCCAGTTATCTGGTCCGGCTATGAACTGGCCAGCCATCCAAACTTGTAGTCAGGGGCCATCCGTGTCATCACTTAAGGTAAAATGGAGGAAGGATTATAGAATGGATGATGTAATGGAGAATGATAAAAGATGGAAGCTTTGCATTAAAGTTGTCAGAGAAGTACTTAAAGAGCCTGGGCAGGTAATTCCTCTCAGATACCTGGAGAAGAGGAGGGAGAGATTGCGTTTACCTATTAAGGTCACCACCTTCTTAAAGAAGAATCCTGGGCTGTTCGATATCTACATGGATAGAATTAAACCTAAAACCCAGCCTGTGAAATTTTTGCGGCCGAGTGATCGCTTGGCTTGTTTCCTTGAGTATGAGAAGAAACTTAAGGAAGATAATGAATTTCTGCTGGTAGACAAGTTGAAGAGGCTACTGATGATGTCCAACAATAAGAGAATCAGTGCCGAGAAGCTTGTCCATGTGAAGAGAGACTTTGGCTTTCCTGATGATTTCATGTCAAGTTTAGTGCCCAGGTATACCAATCTGTTCCGTGTTGTTGGCGCACTCGGTGATAGTCCTTCTTACTTGGAACTTGTGTCTCCGGATGCTACTGTTCCCTTGTCTTCCATAGAAAGGAGAGCACATGAAGAGTCCCGAAAGAATGGCTCGCCTCCCAATCCTGCTTTTGTTGTCCGCCTACCGCCAGGGATGATGTTGAAGAAGGAAATGATGGAATGGACAAGGAGTTGGATGGAACGGCCATACATATCACCTTATTTAGATGCCAGACATCTAGATCCAGCATCGGCGGAAATGGAGAAGCGTACTGTGGCGGTTATACATGAAATTCTTTCACTTTGCGTGCTTAGGAGGATGGCAGTTCCAATCTTGGGGAAATTCTTTGAAGACTTCAGATTCCCAAATGCATTTCCAAAAATATTTACTAGGCACCCAGGGATATTTTATTTGTCCTTGAAAGGTGGGGTCGAAACAGCAATTTTGCGAGAATCATATGATAATGCAGAATTGATTGATAGAGATCCACTGGTTGTTATTAAAGATAAATTCTGTCAGCTTTTAAAAGAAGGGTATGAGGAGCAGATCAAGAAAGAACAGACCAGAAGAGCAGCTATTCTTCAGGAGATGCAACTGGCAGCCATAACGAACACAGATATTGACGTTGCCAGTGATGAGAATGAGAATGTTAACACTGATGACAAGGCGAGGGATGAGTGCTCCTCAGCGGAAAAAGGGTTTGAGGAACAGGCTGATGAGGAACCTTTAAAAAAAACAGAAATGCTTAAGGAGATACAGCTGGCAGCCACAAGGAACAGAGATGCTGATACTTTAATTAGGTATGGCAATGGCATTGATGTTGATAATGTTATGGATGAGAGCTCCTCAGACTAAGAATAGCATATAATTTTCCAGTGATGATCTTATCAACAAGTTACAGGATAAGAGTTATACAAAGGGCACAGTGAATGCTGACCTAACAAATGTTTCTAAAAGAATATTTATGACTGCATTTTCTTTTGAATGAAAACTTATAATAACCGTGGTGCTCACACCTACAAAAGAGGAAATTATAGGCAATGATTAATCTTGTAAAGATTGGCATTATTACAAAGGTCTCAACTTGATCTTCCATCCTCATCTTGTCAGTATCACTGTTTCCAAGATAGGTGGAGTTGGCATGCTTATTATGCAAAGTAATGTCTAGTTATTATGTTATTAAGAATGTACTACTCTTCTTCCATATCCTGATCAATCCGGATACAGATGTGGAGTCTATGCTCATGAACTTCCTCTGCTGTCAGTTCGTTCCAATCTTTGTCTTTTGGTTGGTTCAATGCTTGCTACAGGTACATTACTTGAGGTGTTCTTTGACTGGTTTCTGTATATTTCAAGACTTGTTTCCTGACCTCATTTATTCAACCACTTTCCGTACATCATCTAATGCAAAATGTTTATGGTTGCGTATATATCACATATCCATGATCTTAGCTGATGCTATGGGTGCATTTTTCAATTCAAAAAGGCAGTTACAAATGACCTAAAAATTTAGGATAACAAGGAAAGAATGGTATTAACTTAAGTCTTTGTTCGAGACCTGTTGTGATGGGCAAGTGACTTAGTTGTCTAGATTAATGGATTGCTTCACACGGGCAGATCAACTCACTTCACTTTTTTTTCCACCATTACTCATTTTGAACTCACGCACTTCATTTATTTGAGCTCATTGTTGTGCTAGACTCAGGTCAGAGATAATTTCGCTCCCATTAACTGCATTGGAACTTTCTTTATTGCTCTCTTCTCTGTTCACCCTTGAATCAGGACTTTGGCTTTTGTGAATTCTTTGATTCCATTCAAGATTTTTTTCAATTTGAATAAAATGATACATCCATATGGCCTTTTACAGTCTACAATCAAGCCTGAAGGCCTTTTATATGGCCACTGCAAATTCCTGCATTTATCAGCCTGCTTAAAGTCCTTGTCACCATCAAGAAAAGGAGGAGACAAGGGGCAAACCTGTTTTAGTCCTCTTGCAGTGTTGAAGAAGGGTGAAGGAGCATCATTGACTAGAAGTGTATAGGTGGCTTTGCTAGAACAAACCTCTGTCCATTGTATGCCTGTCCTGCCTAAACCAATATGCACCATAACCAGCCAGGTGGAGATACAACCAATTCACACTCTCATATGCCTTTGGCATATTGATTTTGACTAAGGAGGTAGGCAGTTTACTCATGACTGCAGAGTGTAGTGCCTCCTTTTCCAACCCAACAGTGTCATGAATTTGTATTTGTTCCAAGAAGTGCATCTGCTCTGGAGAGATAAAGGATGAATGGATTAGTTTTAGCCTTCTTTCCAAGATCTTTGCAATGATTTTGTAGCTCAGTTTCATAGCAAAATGGGTCTTTAAGTAACAAAGGTCATAAGGTTGCTATCTCCAGGGATCTTAGTGATGCTATGTTGAAAGTGGAGAGGATCTTCACTGATCTATTGACTGCTCCACTGCTTTGGAAGGTCTACTCCCAGGATGTCCCAGAGACTCAAGAACATTCTATATGCATACCATCAAGACCAGGGGTCCTTGAGTGCTAAAATTATTTCAAAGCCCTTACCAATTGTTTTCTTCTTCAGAAGTGACAGCTCTGAACTCAGTAATTGTAATATCCTCTCCAAATTGAGGGCTTATGGAGGACGTAATAGATTTTGTTCTTCAAAAGTGACAGCTCTGAATTCAGCAATTGTAATGTCCTCTCCAAATTGAGGGCTTATGGAGGACGAAATAGCCTATCCAACCTAGTGTTGCGAACATCTTGATAACATCCTGATTTTATCTCGAAATCACGATTTTTTGGCCTAGCCGATGTTTGCCGATTTTTACTAGTATTTTGATGGTATCTTGATTTTGCCGATGTTTGCCAAGTTTTTACGATTTTTTGGTTTTCTGGAACCTTGCTGATTTTATCCCGATGTTGATGTTCACAACATTGATCCAACCCCGTAGACTATAGTCTTGTTAAAGGGGTAAAAAGTTAAAACCCATTTTTTCCTACGTTCGGGCAAATATTGGGCAAAAATTGGGTCGACTAGGGCCAAATTAGGGTTTTCACATACAACTCACATTTTTGGAGCCCATGGAAAATCTATAAATATAAGAGGGTTGAGATCAAAGGAGGCATCATGAACTGTGGATCACTTCATTTGTTTCTTGAGCATTAGCTCTTAGGGTTTGAAGACCCCTTTCTCCTTGTCAATTTCAGTGGTGAAAGATTCCATCCTAGTTGACATCATTCTATCTTCACTCAGTTTTGGCACAGGAAAACTATTTGGAGAAGTAGCGAAATTAGGTGGTTCTTGATCCTTGTTTGGCACAAGAACATCGTTTGGGAGGCAACGAGGTTTTCTCTTTTATTCAGGTTTTCATACAGGAAGCAATGACGTATGGTAGCAAGGCACACTAGATATCTTAAAGGTTGAATGAAGTTGTGAATGCCCAGTTTCTGACCAGGTCAAATATTCTATGGCATAATTTCCTAAGACAATCGAGGTTTTCTATGAATTGAAGGACAAGATCTGTGATACCGAAATTATGATTTGGGCAGGTAATCCAAGTTTTGAGGCTAAAGGAAACCCTCCGAAGTTGAATTCGTGGCATTCTAGATAATCCATATACATCTCATGCAAAAGTCCTATACTAGATGCGAAATATTCTTTCTATAGGCCAAAGACTTATTTAGCTCGAATTCTATTACAGGAAGGATCGAAGATTGTTGCAGACTCAGAATTGGTATAGAAAGACAATAACATGACATACGTAGGCCGAGTTCCAGTACAAACCTGAGGTAGTGTGTCTAGAGGAAACTTACATAGGCTCATAGCTGTGGACGAATCTGATCACTGGTTAGGGTACTTTGTTTGTTGAATTTAATCTCTGGTCTACCACTATTAGATATGGCTTGTATCTGTTGTGAGGGATCAAATGTTGTACTGATTTAAATTGTATTGTTGTATGGATTCGTTGGGTAATTAACATTGTATTGTTGAGTTTATCGTATTATTGAATGGTACATTGCTCTGTTGAGATTAACTGTGCTATCGAGTTTATCATATTATTGATGGAAGGATTGAATTGTTAAACATTACGTTATTCTGTTGAGATTACTGCAACATTGAAAGGGAATAGTAATGATCATAGAAGCATATAACAATTGAATTAATTTAAACTGTTATACTAGAGAAAGAAATTTATTTGCTATAGAGACCCTAGGGCAGAATTGACCTAGATTGTTAGCCTATGAATAGATGAGCATTATATGTTTCCGGAAGATACAAGCAACATCATAGTAAGGAAAAAACAAAATACCCATTGTTTAGACATGGGGGATAGAACAAATCAGGGAGAACAGGTGGCTCCATAGGATCCTAGCATCATGCTAACAACAATACTCTAGAGGCAAGAGCAAATGATTGGTGCATTAATACAAGGGCAATAACAAGGACAACGATTGATGCAGAGATTGACTCAAGGACAACAACAACTTACTCAACTATTGACTCATCTCATAAGAAACCAAAATGTCATTGGCAACAACAAAATTACCAATGAAGGTAGCGAGAATCATTACCTTGGTCCCCTTGTACACCCTAACACCAGAACAACCAGTGGAAGGAGTCACTGACCGTTACTTCCTCAATTCACAAATAATCAAGCCGCGACAAACCAAGAAGCTGTTGAACCAAATAGACTGCTAGACGAATACTTTCGGGAGTATGCAACACTAGAAGAAAACACACGAGCAACCATGACTTTCAATGAATACAACAACTTCAAATGCAAAAATAGAGCCAGAGGAGAACCTAATTTTGAGCTCACACGCAAGGTAAGTAAACTTTCCCTCCCCTCATTTGATGGATCATCTAAATGTTCAGCAAGAGCGTGGGTGCAAAAATTGGACACCTACTTCAGGCTCAACCCTATGTCCAAGGCAGATGCTAACCAATTCACCATTCTATATTTTAAGGGAGAAGTTCATGAATGGTGGTACCATGGTCTAGTTACATTGGGGCATACAAACATCAGTTCATATGAAGACTTTACGCAAAGGTTAATAAATAGATTTGATCGTAAGAACCCAGACATACGCTTCAGAGAATTGGCACAACTCAAACAAATTAGATCGCATGAAGAATTTATTGCAGAATTCGAGTGAACCGCGGTCATGTTGATAGATATATCTAAAGAACGATTAATCATGCTTTTCATAGAGACATTAGTTGAACCCCTACAAGGTTGGGTCAAGGCATTCAACCTTGCTACCCTTCAAGAGGTTATCAAAAAGACTCAGGATATGGGAAATGCAACAACTAAGTCTAAGCCTCCATCCAAACCCTTCATTCTCCAAAAAGATAAGGAAAATAAGCCCTCTCATTGTGATTGGCCCAAAAAAGACAGGTTAGATGAAGAGATCTAAAGCGAACTGAGGAGGAAGAAGTTATGTTTTACTTGCAGGGAACCATGGGAACTTGGACATCGCTGCTTAGGTAAGGGGAAGATTCACTACATTGAAGTGCTCTTTGACGATGAGGAGGAAGGAGAAGAACCCACACCTAGCAATGAAGAAACCACTAGGCCTAACAATCCCAAGGAAGAACAACCATGGGAAGAAGCTAAAGAGGAGGAAAAACCCCGCGAAGAAAAGAAATCCCGATCACAAGTTAAGATTGCGACTCTATCAGGAACACCCAGATGTTACACCTTCAGGGTCAGGGCAGTCATCAAGGGACAACACATCACAACTTTGATTGATGGGGGAACTACACACAACTTCATTGATGCAACATTAGTAGCGAAGAGAGGGCTTCCCACAAAAGAATTCAAAGGCCTTGATGTGATAGTAGTGGATGGATACAACTTGGATTGCACACAAATGATCCTAGGTTTGAGTGTAACACTTGGTGATTATACCTTCACTAGTGACTTTTATGTAATAGATCTTGCAGATATTAATATGGTATTGGGGGTCCAATGGTTGTATTTGTTGGGAAAACACACTATGGACTACCAAGCATTGGAAATGAAATTTAAAGCACCAAATGGTAGTGAGGTAGTTTTGAGAGGTATGGCAAATGGTGGCCCATAGGTTGTTTCCGCCAGAAGAATGGAGGCCATATTTAGTTATGGAGATGTAGCATATGCAACAAAATGCAGGATTACGGGCCAAAAGACTCACAACAATGGCAAACCATAGTACAAAACAAACATTCAACGAGTGTTGGACAAGCATGGTTAGGTATTTGGTGACATTCCCGCATGATTGCCTCCTAAAGAGGATTTGAACATACTGTAGAGTTGGAAGAAGGTGCCAAGCCTGTAATCACCACACCATATCGACACCCAAAGAAATTTAAGGACAAGATAGAAAAGACCATACAGGAATTGTTAGCAATGGGACACATCAAACCCAACTCTAGTTCGTTCGTCTCATCGGTGGTTTTGGTGAAAAAGAAGGATGGCACGTGGAGAATATGTATTGATTACCAAGCTCTCAACGAAAAAACCATCAAGAACACATAGCTTATTCCCAGGATAAATGAGTTACTAGATGAGCTATATGAGGCAGTATACTTTTCAAAGATTGACCTACGATCAGGGTATCATCAAATTCGAGTTCGAGAGCAAGACGTGCTAAACACAACATTCTGGTGCCACTATGGATACTTTGAGCTTCTGGTCATGCCATTTGGGTTAACCAACGCTCCCGCCACTTTCCAATCTTGCATGAACAATATTTTCAACAAGCAGTTGAGGAAGTTCTTAGTAGTATTCTTTGACGACCTTCTCATATATAACAAGACATGGGATGATCACTTGGTGCATCTAGATGAAATTTTGAGCATAATGCAAGAAAAGTCACTCTATGCCAGGGCATCAAAATGCGAGTTTGAAATGACGAAAATCCTTTATTTGAGACATATGATTAGTGCAAAGGGAGTGCAGGTTCATCAAGAGAAGATGCAATCAATATTGGATTGGCCCACACTTAAGGATCTAATTGAGCTATGAGGATTTTTCAGGATTCGCCGCTATTATCGGTGATTTGTTAAAGGGTTTTCCCAATTAAGTGCACTATTAACAAATTTGACAAAGAAGGGAGCGTTCAAGTGGACAGAAGAATCAGACAAAACGTTCAACAAGCTCAAAGAAGTAATGAGTTCATGTCCAGTCTTGGGTCTCCCTGAGTTTAGTCAATCCTTTGTATTAGAATGTGATGCATCAGGAGAAGGAATAGGGGTTGTCTTAATGCAAAAGGGCCATCCCACTGCATTCGAAAGTCGCAAGCTCCAAGATACATAGAGATTTTGCTCCATATATGATAAGGAGATGCTGACTATCATACATGCCTTGGCAAAGTTTAGACAATATTTGGTGGGGAACAAGTTCGTAGTCAGGACAAGTCACAACAACCTATGCCCTTTCTTGGAACGAAAGGACTTGAATGAACAACAACATAAATGGTTAAGTAAAGTCCAAGCTTATGATTTTAATATTGAGTATGTGAAGGGAAATAAGAATATCGTGGCCGATGCAGTCTCCAGGAAATCGATAACATGTTCCCTCATGGAACTTACAGAAGACTTGAAGGCTCACCTCTCGGTAGAATACGCCAAATATCAATTTGCCTATGCACTAATCTACTAACTCATACAGGATGACAAGTACAAAATAGTCAATGATATTATTTATTATAAAGATAGGGTTTACTTGGTTCTTGGATCCACACTCAAGGAGAAGATTTTGAAGGTTACGCATGACATCCTATCAGCTGGACATCGGGGGTTCTTCAAAATCTATCGACAGATTAGGGAACGGTTTTCATGGAAAGGTATCAAGGATGGTGTGATGAAATATGTCAGGGAATGCATGACATGCCAACAAAACAAGGTCGAGTGTACACATCCTGCAGGTCTTCTCCAACCTCTACCAATTATAGAACAAAAATGGGAGAGCATCTCAATGGACTTCATCACAAGGCTACCCAAAACGCAAGGCAAAGATTGTATCGATAATGGAATTCGCGTACTTCTTTGCAATCTCAGCTGACTATTCGACCAAACAAGTAGCATAAATCTTCTTCAAAGAAGTCTTCAGACTCCATGGATTACCTAAAAATATAGTCAGTAATCTAGACACTAGGTTTATGGGTGCATTCTAGCAGGAGCTCTTTAGGCTAGTAGGGACAAAATTAACCCCTAGCACTAGTTATCACCCACAAACAGATGGGCAAACAAAAATTGTGAATACGTGGATTGAAGGGTACAAGGGTACTTGCATAATTATATGATGAGTCCGCAAAAAGTATGGATCAAATGGTTGTAACTTGGGGAGCATTGCTACAACACCACTCATCATTTATCCGTTGAGATGGCACCTTTTAGAGTGCTATATGAATATGATGCACCATCCTTTATCGACAATATCTTTGGAGACAACAAGACACCCATTGCGAAATAATGGATACTGGAGAGTCAGGACATTCTCAGGCTACTCAAGGAAAACATGCAGGCTGCTCAAAACTGGCAAAAGATGTACGCAAACCAACACTGTATAGAACGCAGTTTTGAGGTAGGAGACCTTGTTTTATTGAGATTGCAAAGCTATATATAATCTACACTTAGCCCTATAGATAATCTACACTCGAGACAAGCGATGTAGAAAAGATGAATCCAAGGTTCTATGGACCTTACAAAGTCCTCCAAAGGATTGGCGAAGTGGTGTATGATTTAGAATTGTCGAGCGACAACAAATCTATAACATCTTCCATGTGTCATGTCTCAAGAAGGCTGTGGGTTAGTAGGTCACCACCTCTATCGAATTGCCACCTTTAGACGAAGAGGGACAACTAGAATTGATTCTAGAAACAATCATGGCTGTACGAGAAAAGAAGTTAAGAAGACAAGTAATTCTAGAATACCATATTAAATGGAAGAATTTACCAGAGGAGGATGTCACCCAAGAAAGAGAACAAATTTTACAGCACCCAAGTTTGCAATTGCTCGAGCAAAAGCAATTTTGGGTAAGGGGACTATAATGTCCTCTTCAAATTGAGGGCTAATGGATGGCGTAATAGCCTATCCAACCCCGTAGGCTATAGTCTTGTTAAAGGGGTAAAAACCCAACTTTTCCTATATTGGGGCAACATTGGGCAAAAATTGGGTCTGCTGGGGCCAAATTAGGGTTGCACACAATTTCTCACATTGTTGGAGCCCATGGAAAATCTATAAATAGAAGAGGGTTGAGATCATGAAGTGTGGATCAATTAATTTGTTTTTTGAGCATTAGCTTTGAGGGTTTTAGGACCCCTTTCTCCTTGTCAATTTTGGTGGTGAAAGATTCCACCCTAGTTGACACCATGTTGAAATATGTAACTAGGTTCGGTCTTCATAATAATATATGTAATCATAATTTTATGTATTTGATGAAAAAGAGAAAAATTATTGTTATTCTTGAGGCATGGGTTTGCTGCTCAAGGTTATTTGGTTTATAGGTCAAACACCCATTGAGTGCTTCTAGGTTTGTTATAAAGTCATAAGAGTCATTGTCACGTATGGAAGATCCTTTTGGGCATGTTACATATTGTAAAGAAAATTTATTTGAGTCAAAAGACACTCCAAGACCTCGTCATGATGCAAAGATCAAGTCGGACTTCAAAGGAGCAAGTCGGCCTATCTAGAAGGACATGTCGGCCTATTAGAGGACTCAAGGAAGCCTATATATAGGAGCACTCGGCCTCATTCAAGGACACATTGATTCAACAACAAAGAAGTTTGATCAAGATAAGAAGAGACCTAGGAGCGAGGAAGAAGAGGTGAAAGTCAGCAGAAGAAATCGAGTCTTTGGGAGTGTTTCTGGGCCATCTTTCTCTCATGTGCAAAGTGTATGAGGCTATGAAGCCGGATTCGTCCAAAATAGGCCATGTGTCCGAATCCCACGAGTCCGACATGATTAGATGGGAATTCGAATCCTAAAATGGGACATCACGTGTCCTAACAGGACACCATCGAATCCCTGTCGTGTCTCGTTAGGACACTTCGTGTCCCGATTTTGGAATTCAAATCCAAAAAAAGTGAGGGTTTATGAGGTTTGTGAGGGTTTATGAGGTTTATGAGGTTTGTGAGGGTTTATGAGTGAGGGTTTATGAGGTTTGTGAGGGTTTATGAGGTTTGGGGGGGTTTATGCAGATATTTGAATTTTGTATATACTATGCATGCTATAATGTTACTAACTTTGTAAACAGTAAAACTAACATCTAGATGAAGATCTATGTTTGAAATCAATGAATTGTATCATTAATGAGAATTGTGTAAGAAATATCTAATCTTTAATATATATATATATATATATATTAATAAAATAATATATAACGAATCCTATGTGTTCTGTTCTGGGGGGTCAACGTGTTTGAATCCGACGCTCGAATCCCCGTATCCTACGAATCCCGAATCCCCGTGTCAAGTGACTTAGGTATTAGGGCATCCTTCTGCAGCAGCAAGTACCGAATTGTAGTCACTCAAAGAGAGCTGAGTTTTGGGTCGAAGGAAGTCTCCCTTGCAAGCCGAGTTGGTAAGGAGAAGGATTCATCTCAAGCGAAGGAGGACAAAATCACTATCATTCTCTCACACATGCCACCTAGGGTTTCTGCAGAAGAAACTGTTGGAGGTCGAAGTTGCAGAAGAATCTGTTGGGGGTCGAAATTGCAGAAGTTGCTGAGGTTGAAGTTGCTGGAAGGAAAGCTCATCAAGGAGGAAATGTTTGACTTGGTCTTGGAGGGCTCTTGGTCAAGGGTCTTAGGTCTTGGAATTTGTCATTTGAAGATTCTATAAGAAGAGAAGAATTCTTGGGAGTTTTCCTCTCAAGAAGGAGAGGTTTTGGCCCTGGTTGATCGCCTATATCTCGTGTCCTCTTGTCATATTGTTCTTTATGGTTTGGTAGCTGTTTGATGATAAGAACACTAATTATAATTAAGTGAAAGAATAAGCTAATTAAGATAAGTAACACAAGCAGTTATCAAAGTGTGAGAAATCACCTAATTTGCTGCCCGTAGATTTCTCAACACAACATTCTATCTCTTCTATCTATTCTGGCACAGGAAAACTATCTGGAGAAGCAACGAAATTAGGTGGTTCTTGATCCTTGTTTGGCACAGGAACATCATTTGGGATGCAGCAAGTTTTTCTCTTTTATTCTTGAAGTTGTTCTGGCACAGGGTTTCTTCATACAGGAAGCAGTGATGTATGGTAGCAAGGCGCACTAGATCTCTTAAAGGCTGAACGAAATTGTGAATGCCCAATTTCTGACCAGGTCGAATATTCTGTGGCATAATTTCCTAAGGCAGCCGAGGTTTTCTATGAAGTGAAGGACAAGATCTATGGCACTGAAATTAGGATCTGGGCAGGTAATCCGATTTCTGAGGCTAAAGGAAAGCCTCCGAAGCTGAATTTGTGGCATTCTGGACAGTCCATATACATCTCCTGCGGAGAAAAGTCCTCCTGTACTAGATGTGCAGTATCCTTGCTGTACACCAAAGACTTTTGTAGGCTTGTAGCTCAAATACTGTAACAGGAAGGCCCGAAGATTGTTGCAGACTCGGAATTGGTATAGAAAGACAGTAACATGATATATGCAGGCCGAGTTCCAGTAGAGACCTGAGGCAGCGTGTCTCGACGAAATCCACATAGGCTCGTAGCTGTGGACGAATCCGATCACTGGTTAGGGTACTCCATTTGTTGAATTTAATCTCTGGTCTGTCACTTTTAGATGTGGCTCGTATCTGTTGCAAGTGATCAAATGTTTTACTGATTTAAATTGTATTGTTGTATGGATTCGTTGTGTAATTAACACTGTACTGTTGAGTTTAGCGTATTATTGAATGGTACATCGCTCTGCTGAGATTAACTGTGCTATTGGGTTTATCAGGATTGACTGTTAAACGTTACGTTATTCTGTTGAGATTATTGCAACATTGAAAGGGATTAGTAATGATCATTGAAGAATATAACAATTGAATTAAATTAAACGGTTGTACTAAATAATGAAATTTATTTGCTACAGAAACCCTAGGGCAGAATTACCCTAGATTGTTACAGCAATGCTTTCAGAAGCTCCTCAGATGTTCTCCTCCCTTTGTCCATGTACATATCTTTATAGTGTCTCAGACTCTCATCACTGCCTTCACAATATTTAAGAAGGTAGTGCACTTCTCTCCTTTTCTGTTCCCAATCTCCAGATAGTATTTACTGCTCTTTGAGCTTATGGTATCCTTGTGAAAGAATTTGAATTTTGATCCCCTCAGCCAACCATGTTACTTTACTTTTTTGTCACCACTGTGCCTCTTCCCATGCTAGCAGCTTACAATCTCTCTCTTTGTGGAAAAGGTCTTCAAGAATTTCTGATGAGGGGTCTCCTTCTAGGTGTTTTAGCTGCAGTGTAGCTAAGTCCCTCCCAATTTCTAACTTCCTTTTTGTTGCATTTCCAAATTCGCTTTTTGCCACATTTTCAACTTTCGTTTTCGCCCAATTCTTGAGATTTTTCTTAGCAATTTTAAGATTTTGTCGAGTGCTCCAGTGCAGGTTAGGACAATTTTACGAGGAGCATTCCCTGAGGGGCCACTCCTTCCTTGGAACCACACTCTGATTAGGAGCATCCAGGGAGCTTGTTTGGAGCTTCCTGTGAGGCTCCTTGCTATTGTAGGGTGTGTGGTGCTCCTGGGATGCTCTTGGAGCAAGGAGAACATTCCCTAGGCATTCCTTGGATTTTCCCTGGATACTCCCTAGGCACTCTTTGCACGCTCCATAGGCGCTTTTAGGATGCTCCTTAAGTGCTCCCTGGATTCATTGAACCATGATTGTGGATTTGTGGTTTTTGAGTAGGTTTGACCAAATTTTTTAACAATAATGGTAATATTAAATTCTTAAAATTTTTAAAATAAAAGGATAGAAAAGATAGATAAATGAAATGTTACTTAAATTTTTAATATCACCAACTATGTCACACGGTTTGGTTCAACAATCATACAATGATTAGATTCGATTCTAACTTGAATTTTTTGATAAAGTTCAGCTGATGTTTGCCATTATGTTCGACAATATACATTTTTCATTTAATATATCTTTTACGACAAAATTCATATTTGTAATAATAAATATAAAAATTCTATAAATAATATTATATAATATTATAAAAGTAATATATAATTTTATGTCCATATGCAAAATTTAAGTGATAAATTTTATATTATATAATAAAATTTAGAGTAATTATAATTTATGCAATATATTTTTCAAACAAAATTCCTACTTATAATAATATAAAAAATCTATAAATAGTATTATATTGTATAAAAGTAATATATAATTTTATGTCGATATACAAAATTTAAGTGATAAATTTTATATTTATATAATAAAATTTAGATGTAATTATAATTTATTAGCATAGTTGAAAACTTAATGTATCTTTTATTGAAATTGCAATTGAGAATTGGCTGACTTGATACAATGGCGATGATTGGCAATTGGTGGCTTATCTAGCTTGACAGCCACACCATCTATAGTCATATATGTCGGATGGCTCAAAGGGCACATTTGACGGTTGCATGGAGGTTCAAGGGCACATTTCATTGTGTTTTGCTCAATCACCATTTAAGAACCCATAGTCATATACACTAAACAAGTCACGAAGGGAATATTTGATGGCTATCTGGAGATTCGAGAGCACATTTCATTGCATTTCGTTTGACTGCCATTTAGAAATCCATAGTCATACACGCTAGATGGGTCATGAAGGGCACATTTGATGACTGTTTGGACGTCTGACGGCACATTTTTATTGCATTTCCTTTTGTCACCATTTAGAAGCATGCTGAAATTTATTTATTAAGAGACAATGAGGTTGAACTGAACACCTAAACCAAACCTTCGCCAAACCTAAGTTGAATTTGTTTTGAGGTTTGCTGAACTTTGAACCTCAAGGTTCAAGCTTGGCTAACCGTGTGACATTGATTGTAATTAATTGTTTTTGGATGTTTAAGAGTGTATCAAATTCACTGGACTTCATATGGAGGAGAATGTAAAATTTCTTACCTATTCAAAATTTACCAAATTTAACAGTGTTTAGGATTTTAGGATTGATGGGATTGTAGCATTATTGGATTCTATCATGTATGAGTGATTGGAATTTAGTCAAAAGCGCTAGGCCCTTTATGTACTCCAATCTTGGTGGTGGAACATGTTGATTGTTGAACTCCTTTGTCTCGACCTTAGCAAAAATGTACCCTTCTAGAACCAAAATCATTGATTAGGCATGTTAGGCTTTCTCAACTATGTTTTAAGGTTTAGATTAGGAAGTTTCATCAAAATTGGGTGGTGTTGATTGATGTCCCTAGATGATCGAGGTAGAGGTAGTTTGCAAAGATTAGAGGTAGAGGCAATTTACAAAGGCTAGACAAGAGGCTAAGGATGATACTAATGATGAGGATGGCATTTCCAAACTTCATAATAGTTTAGTGTTCATCTACAAGTAGCACAAATATGCACAATATCACATATGGCACTCTTGAGGTTTTTCAAGAAATGGCACTTTTGCTTGAAGACAGAGGGATGAAGAAGCCTCGAGAAATGGCACTCTTGCTTGAAGATTGAGGGATGAAGAAGCCATTGAGCCTGTCCATGCATGAGTAGAAGATTGCCCATGAGCCAAATCCATCCGCAAAAGACAAGACTGCTAGTGTGTATGAATGTGTCCGAATATCATGTTAGAGTGCATAGCTTAACCTTGTAATAATCCTCTGAGCAATAATCAAATCTCATTGATGTTGGTTTTTCCATTTGGGTTTTCAAGGTAAAACACTCTTTGTTGGTTCCTGTGTTGATTTGTGGTAGCATCGAATGTGCTGTAGCCATGAAAATTGGTGGAGAGGCTAAAACACATGAGATCTCCAAGACCTAGAAATTGGTTTGGGGAAATTCCACCCGGTTAGAGAGATATTAAAATAATTAATATTTTAATGGGGTTCCTAAGTCTAAACTTAGGAAAATTAAAATATTAATGGGTATTAATATAAATCTAGGTGAGAATGTTCTAAATGACATGGATCAGGCCAAATATAATCTTAGCTGTTGATTAGAGACTTTATCTCGGCTGTTGAAGACTCAACAGGAAAATAATAAGAGGAGGCTTGAGGGTTTGTTGTAGCGAGGGGCAATGAGTACATAGTAGAGAGGCAAAGATAGTGCCTGAGGGTCAGCGCAGTGATTGAAGATGCTAACGCAGAGGCAGTGAGAGACTGCACAGAGGCTGAGGGGCCTGTGTGGGTGAGGCAGAAGGCCAAAGGGCTGACACAGAGAGGCATAAGGCTGACGCAGAGGGTTCCAGAGCTACGCAAAGGTTAGCAGGGTTGACACAGAGCCTTGGAGAAGCGCTGAAAGAATTTTCGTGGTGCAGACTAGTTCTGAGAAGCTGAATATTTGTCTCCGAGAAGAGGTATTATTGCTGTGTAAAAATTTTTGTTGGGTGAGCCAGTTCGGCACCCTAGTTGTACTTAAGAAATCTACATAATAATAAAACCCTCAAAACTGTTGCACTGGTTTTCCTGCATTGGGTTTTTCCAGGGATGATTGTCCAAAAATAACGGTGTCCCTTGTGTGTTTGTCTAGTATTTTAGTTGCTGATCTGTATATGAGTTAAGGCTGCATTTGTGTTTATTTTCATTATTTATATGTATAAATAACTTGTTGATGGAATAAACAAGTAGGTGAAATAAACCAGATAATGCAGTAGGGATTTCTAACGTGTCAGACATAGAAATTTTAACATGGTATCGGAAGGTTGCAGATCACAGGAAAACTGAAGGCAACAACAATATCAGAAATTTGCAACAGTAGCAGCTATCCTAAGAGACACAACGGCTCCTAAGTAGAAGGCAACAGAGAAGGAGTGACGCAGAGGGCCTGCGTCATTGTTTTGAGCCAGAGAGAGGGCCAACGTAGAGGCAGAGAGAGGCAGAAGAGGCTCACGAAGAGCCACGTCATCCTACTTAGCCAAGTAGGCTTGACGTAGTTGGCCAAAGGAGTGATTCAGCCTTTGTCAGGATTGCGTAGAGTTGGAAGGCTCAGTTTCTTTGACTGCCGGGGCCTAGGGAGCCGTGGGTAGATTGTGGAGTTGGTGGTTCTGTTTCTGTAGGAGCAGAACAATACCTAACAGGACAACCAATGTAGAGGGAGTCGCTGTCTTGACAAATTATTAGCCAAGAAAAATCCAGATCCGAGTTGCAGTTGCAAAGAGGATTGGAGAGGAGCGGTTCGACAGTTGGCGGGAAGATTTCTAGGAGGGAAGTCGAGATTCAGAGGGAGTTCAGAAGAAGAGCGAAGATGGCAGTGAACGGACTGAGGGATCAGGACAGGTTGGATGGGGCTTCCAACTTTGTCATCTAGAAGGCCAGGATCTTGTCAGTGCTAGATAGACATCGCATCAAGGGCTTTGCCTTGAGAATAATGGCTATCTCAGTAGACACAGCTAATAATGAGAAGTATGAGAATTCAATGGCGAGGGAAAAGTGCATAATCCTTGATGGGGTCAAGGATCATGTCATACCACATATTGCCGAAAAGAACACGACAAAGGAGATGTAGGATACTTTGATGACATTGTATCAGGGCACTTCTGTGCAGAGGAAGATGCTATTGGAGAATCAACTGTGGTTGTATCAGACGCAAAAGGGGGAGTAGATAGATCTATACCTCCTCAGATTGCAGGAGATTTGAGACCAACTTACTTCCATAGGGGCCACGTCGGATCAGGAGTTCATGGTGAGGACCACCCTGAATGCAGTCTCCGAGCAGTGGGAGACATTTGTCCAAGGAGTTTTGGGCAGAGCTACTCTTCCAGGATGGGAAGAGATGTGGGCAGTGCTTTGCCACGAAGAGATCAGACGGCTGACCAAGGCGGGAAGTAGCAGCAAGGGAGGTCGAATCAAGAAAGAGGAGGAGGAGGATGCGGCTCTGGCATCTGCGGGACAACAAAGGAAGAAGATGGAGATCTCCAAGGTGAAGTGCTTCCATTGTGGGGAGCTGGGTCATTATGCAACCCAGTGTCCCAGGAAGAAGAACAAGGGAGAGGCTTCCTTCTCCAAGGCAGCTCCGGCTAAGGCAGAGAAAGAAGTCAAGACTGATGATGACTGTGCCATGAGTGCTCATGCACCTCTAGAGAAGAGGTGGGGTGACATCAAGCTGTAGTTAGGAGGACTATAGAAGATGTAGGGGCAAAATCCTTGAGGTACCCAAACTCTTGGATCATATTCGCCTATGGGAGCCCCGAATGATAGTAGCATGATGACAGATGTCGGTAGAAGCAAGATGTGGTGGAGCGACAAGGCAGTGCTAGAGTGTAGAGGTCTGTAGTAGCGCAGTGGGGGTTGTAATAGTGCGAGAGGCACAAAGGAGGTTGCAACAGAGGCACATAGGTGTTTGCAGCAGCGCAAAGGCAACAAAGGGAGCACAGGATAGCAACAGAGGTAGCTTCAACATCAGGAGGCTTCCGGACTAACAAGGATGTCAGTAGTTGGGTAGATCAGTTACTTCTCGGTAACTAAGTTGCAGTGCAGTAGTTAGTAGTGGTAGTGCTATGGGCAGCATGATGCAGCATGTTGAGAGGGAGTTACAGTATAGATGTAGTAGTGGTAGTGGCAGAGCCATGGGTAGCAGTATAGGAAGCAACAGTGCAGTGGATGTTGGGCAATAGGCCAAGCATCAACACAGGTACCGGTGCGGAAGGATTAGTGTAATGTTCAGTGGTGGAGCATTATTAGAGCACATTCCTTGCTAAGAGGGAGTGTTGATTTGTGGTAGCATCAGATTTGCTCTACCCTTGAAAATTGGTGGAGAGGCTTAAGCACATGAGATCTCCAAGACCCAGAAATGGTTTGGGGAAATTCCACTCGGTTAGAGAGATATTAAAAGAATTAATATTTTAACGGGGTTCCTAAGTCTAAACTTAGGAAAATTAAAATATTAATGGGTATTAATATAAAACTGGGTGAGAATGTTCTAAATGATAGGGATCAAGCCAAATCTAATCTTAGCTTTTGATTAGAGACTTAATCTCGGCCGTTGAAGACTCAACATGAAAAGTATAAGAGGGGGCTTGAGGGTTAGTTGGAGATACACCAAGATTGATCAGTCAGTTCGATTTTCTGGAGCGGGGTTTGTTGAGAAAATTTGAACAAGTGATTTGTTGCAGCAAGGGGCAGTAGGTACATAACAGAGAGGCAAAGATAGTGCTTGAGGGTCAGCGCAGTGACTGAAGAGGTTGACGTAGAGGCAGCTAGAGCTACGCAGAGGCAGTAGGAGCTATGCAGAGGTAGCTAGAGATTGCGCAGAGGCTGAGGGGCCCTGCGTGGGTGACGCAGAAGGCCAGAGGGCTGATAGAGAGAGGCAGAAGGCTGACGCAGAGGGTTCCAGAGCTATGCAGAGGCTAGTACGGTTGACGCAGAGCCTTGGAGAAGCGCCATAAGGATTTTTGTGGGGCAGACTAGTGTTGAGAAGCTGAATATCTGTCTTCGAGAAGAGGTATTATTGCCGTGTAAAAATCTTTGTTGGGTGAGCCAGTTCAACACCCTAGTTGTACTCAAGAAATTTGCATAATAATAAAACCCTCAAAACTGTTGCATCGGTTTTCCCGCATTGGGTTTTTCTGGGGACGATTGTCCACAAATAACGGTGTCCCTTGTGTATTTGTCTAGTATTTCAGTTGCTGATCTGTATATGAGTTAAGGCTGCATTTGTGTTTATTTTCAGTATTTATATGCATAAATAACTTGTTAATGGAATAAACCAGTATGTGAAATAAACCAGATAATGCAGTAGGGATTTCTAACGTGTTAGACTTAGAAATTTCAACATGGTATCAAAGGGTTGTAAATCATAGGAAAACTAAAGGCACCAACAATATCAGAAATTTGCAGCAGCAACAGTTGTCCCGAGAGACAGAGCTGCTCCTAAGCAGAAGGTAGCAGAGAAGGAGTGACGCAAAGGGCCTGCATCATCGTTTCGAGCCAGAGAGAGGGCCAACGCAGAGGCAAAGAGAGACAAAAGAGGCTCACGAAGAGCCATGTCATCCTACTCAGCTAGGTAGGCTTGACGTAGTTGGCCAGAGTAGTGATTCAGCCTTTGCCGGGATTGCGCAGAGCTGGAAGGCTCAGTTTTTTCAGTTGCCGGGGCCTAGGGAGCCGTGGTCAAATTGTGGAGTTGGTGGGGTGCTGTTTTTGTTGGAGTAGAACAATACCTAATGGGACAGAACCAAGGTAGAGGGAGTCGTTGCCTTGACAGATTTCTAACCAAGAAATCCAGATTCGAGTTGCAATTGCAAAGAGGATTGGAGAGGAGCGATTCGGTAATTGGCGGGAGGACTTCCAGGAGGGAAGTCGAGACTTAGAGGGAGTTCAGAAGAAGAGTGGAGATGGTCGTGAATAGATTAAGGGATTAGGACAAGTTGGATGGGGTTTCCAACTGTCATCTGGAAGGCCAGGATCTTGTCAGTGTTGGATAGACATCGCCTCAAGGGCTTCGCCTTGAGAACTGTGGCTGTCCCAGTAGACCCAACTAATAATGAGGTATGAGGATGCAATGGCAAGGGAAAAGTGCATAATCCTTGATGGGGTCAAGGATCATGTCATACCACATATTGTCGAAAAGAACACGGCAAAGGATATGTGGGATACTTTGATGACATTGTATCAAGGCACTTATGTGCAGAGGAAGATGCTATTGGAGAATCAGTTGCGGTCGTATCAGATGTAGAAGGGGGAGTAGATAGATCTATACCTCCTCAGATTGCAGGAGATTCAGGACCAACTTACTTCCATAGGGACCACGCCGGATTAGGATTTCATGGTGAGGACCGCCTTGAATGTAATCTTCGAGGAGTGGGAGACATTTTTCCTAGGCATTGTGGGTAGAGCTACTCTTCCAGGATGGGAAGAGATGTGGGTAGCTCTTTGCCACAGAGATCAGACAGCTGACCAAAGCGGGAAGTAGCAGCAAAGGAGGTTGAATCAAGATAGAGGAGGAGGAGGATGTGGCTCTGGCATTTGTGGGACAACAGGGGAAGAGGAAGAGGAAGGACATCTCCAAGTTGAAGTGCTTCCACTGTGGGGAGCTGGGTCATTAAGCAACCCGGTGTCCTAGGAAGAAGAACAAGGAAGAGGGTTCCTTCTCCAAGGCAGCTCCGGCCAAGGCGGAGAAAGAAGTCGAGACTGATGATGACTATGCCATGAGTGCTCATGCACCTCCAGAGAAGAGGTGGGGTGACATCGAGCTATAGTCAAGAAGACTACAGAAGATGTAGGGGCAGGATCCTTGAGGTTCCCAAACTTTTGGATCATATCTAGCTATGGGAGCCCTGAATGACAGTAGTAGGATGACGGATGTCTGTAGAAGCAAGATGCGATGGAGCGACAAGGCAATGCTAGAGTGTAGAGATCTGTAGTAGCGCAGTGGGAGTTGCAGCAGTGCGAGAGGCATAAAGGAGGTTGTAGCAGTGCGAGAGGCATAAAGGTGTTTGTAACAGAGCAAAGGCAACAAAGGGAACACAGGATAGCAGCAGAGGTAGCTTCAACATCAGGAGGCTTCCGAACTGACAAAGATGTCAGTAGTTGGGTAGATCAATTATTTCTCGGTAACTGAGTTGCAGTGTAGCAGTTAGTAGTGGTAGTGCTATGGGCAGCATGATGCTGCATGTTGAGAGGGAGCTGTAGTATAGATGTAGTAGTGGCAATGGCAGAGCCATGGGCAGCAATACAGGAAGCAACAATGTAGTGGATGTTGGGCGGCAGGGCAAGCATCAACACAAGTATCGGTGCGGAAGGATTAGTGTAATTTTCAATGGTGGAGCATTACTAGAGCACATTCCTCGCTAAGAGGGAGTGTTGATTTGTGGTAGCATCAGATGTGCTCTAGCCATGAAAATTGGTGGAGAGGCTAAAGCACATGAGATCTCCAAGATTTAGAAATGGTTTGGGGAAATTCCACTCAGTTAGAGAGATATTAAAATAATTAATATTTTAACGGGGTTCCTAAGTCTAAACTTAGGAAAATTAAAATATTAATGGGTATTAATATAAAATTGAGTGAGAATGTTCTAAATGACATAGATAAAGCCAAATCTAATCTTAGTTGTTGATTAGAGACTTAATCTCAGCCGTTGAAGACTCAACATGAAAAGTATAAGAGGAGGCTTGAGGGTCAGTTGGAGATACACCAAGATTGATCAGTCAATTCGATTTTCTGGAGCGGGGTTTGCTGAGAAAATTTGAACAAGCGATTTGTTGTAGTGAGGGGTAGTGAGTACATAGCAAAGAGGCAGAGTAGTGCATGAGGGTCAGCGCACTGACTGAAGAGGCTGACTTAGAGGCAGCCAAAGCTACCTAGTGGCAACATGAGCCACACAGAGGCAGCTAGAGACTGCGCAGAGGTTGAGGGGCCTGCGTGAGTGACGCAGAAGGCCAGAGAGCTGGCATAGAGGGGCAGAACGCTGATGCAGAGGGTTCCAGAGCTACGCAGAGGCTAGCAGGGCTGATGCAAAGCCTTGGAGAAGCGCCGGAAGGATTTTTGTGGGGCAGACTAGTGCTGAGAAGTTGAATATTTGTCTCCGAGAAGAGGCATTAATGCCGTGTAAAAATCTTTGTTGGGTGAGCCTGTTCGGCACCCTTGTTGTACTTAAGAAATCTGCATGATAATAAAACCTTCAGAACCGCTGCACCGGTTTTCCTGCATCGGGTTTTTCCGGGGACAATTGTCCAAAAATAATGGTGTCCCTTGTGTGTTTGTCTAATATTTCAGTTGCTGATCTGTATATGAATTAAGGCTGCATTTGTGTTTATTTTCAGTATTTATATGTATAAATAACTTGTTAATGGAATAAACAAGTAGGTGAAATAAACCAGATAATGCAGTAGGGATTTCTAATGTGTCAGACTTAGAAATTTCAACATCGTGGTGTTTAAATTCTATGCATTTGATGAATGGCCGTGTGCTTGCTTGGTTTTGAATATGTTAATTAATTGATGGTATAAAAGACAATCATATTCTGTGCACCTTTTAATTCACATATAACAGCACAGTGATTGAGTTGTTGCAGCACTGGAATGATGCCCAATTGTAATTGTTTCAGAACCAGTTCATTTGCATTCCCACATCACTATTTCTCATTAGCTCCGTTTTCTGGTGTGAGTAATCACATTCTACAGCACTCCTGTGAATCTATGTCCACTGCGTGGGTTTCCTCCAAGTGAGTTTGTTGAATTGCTGGATGCACTCACAGATTGATATCACAGCTAATTGATTCATTGATTGGCATCTATTCCCAATTGTTTCCTTGCTCTGTCGCTGGTACCATGAAATTGGAACCTGTACAAGGGCAGCATTCTCATGTTGTTGTTTCATTGATATGGATGCTAGAACTGTTTTTTGAAAGTCCAATGTAAATCCCCATGTTAATGTATGCTGGATGTTAGTGATCCTCTTTGATTTAATTGCTGTGTGTACCATATCTTACAGCCATATGTTTGGGTTACATCTATGGGGTTATTTTATTGTCTGGTTGTATTGGAAAAGGGTTCAGATTTACATTGGCTTGATGGTTTGGGTGACAGCTTGCTACAACCAAGCAAGTCCTTATAGCCAATGCTGGGCATGAATATTGTTATTTAACAGATTTGGGAGTGCATGCTATTTAGTCAATAGATTTAGATTCATTGTATCATGTGAATCAACGACATTGTTGGGTGCTGTTCTAGATATATACAACCAGTGAAATCGTGATCAAAGCCATCTTCAATGGGCACATTCAAATAACAGAGTGCTAATCTGCTGGAGCACATACGTATTCTTGTACGGGCAGAGAAGAGAGTTAACCTTTTTGTATTCTTTGGGAAGATTTCTAATTGATTAATTGCCTGAAGTTATATTGGATGTGCATGAGTGATGTGTTGATTTATAAGTGGAAGAAATGCTGGAAGCTTGTGGAGTTCTGTTTGGTTGGTAAAGTGCCTTTGCATTTCCACTAGAGCATTGGTCTTGGGAATGTTAGCAAGTAGCCCAAGCTTGTAAACAGATCTCAGAAACATAGCCATTTTTGTATGATTGTTGATGATTAACAGCAGATATTTTTTTACTCAGAATTGCACCAGGAATAGAGAACATTGTTTATTTCTGTAGAGGATCTGTGTTGATGAGATGGACAGGCCATAGGCCTACCATTTACAATTATTTAGGGAGACTGAGGATGGAATCTTAAGTGGGTTTTAAGAGTTTAAAGCTCTTGTAAAGAATCAGATAGGTAAAAGGATCATAGTGTTGAGGTCTGACTATGGAGGAGAGTACACCTCCAAGGACTTTGATGCATTGCAAGGGAGAAAGAGTCAAGAGGCTGCTGAGAGTGCCTTATAACCCACAATAGAATGGTGATGTAGAGAAGAAGAATTAGTCCATAGAGAAAGCCAAGCTTATGATCCATGACTCGGATTTTCCCATGTGTCTTTGGGCAAAGGTGTGCAATATAAATGTGTACATTGTGAATTGATGTTCTCATAGGGCATTAAAGGACAAGACAGCAGAAGAAGCCTATGCTGGTGAGGAACCACAAGTATCTCACTTTCCTGTTTTTGGTTGTCCTTTTTATATTCATATGCTTGACAAGAAGAGAACTAAGTTTGAATCCTAAAGTATTAAGAGTATTTTTGTTGGGTGTAGTGAAATATCCAAGGCTGACCGGATCTGCATTCCAGCATAGCAGAAGTCAGTCCATAAGCAGTGATGTAAGTTTGATAAGGATGAATGGTACTTAAAATTTTGATGAGGATGGATGGGTCTCAAGTTCGGAGCCTCCATCAGAGATTGCGGAAGTTGAGAAAGTGGTTGATCCAATGTCTGATCCAGGGGTTAAATGAAACTCAGATTTAGATCAACATGGTCATTCAACTGAGATTTAGACCAAGAAGATCCCAGTTCATTGGAGAGGGGTTATTACCCTCATATTCAGCTAAAAAGTCAAAATGGCTTACTCAAACATTGGAGAAAACAGTGGAAATAGGAGCACTGACATGAATAGTTACTCTTACATGAATTTGTAAGTTTAGATTGGACAGGAGATACAAGCACGAGGAAGAGTACTTTAGGTTACTGCTTCAGGTTGGGATTAGGGATCATAACCAGGAAGCTGTTGGCAATTGTGTTTAGTTCAGCTGAAGTAGAGTGTATAGTAGTTTGCTTGTTGTGAGGTCATTTGATTAAAGAGTTAACTGATCAGATGTTGGAGCTCACTGTTTTGTATTGTGACAGTTGGAGTTACATCAGGCTCTCTAAGAATTGAGTGTTTCATGATTACTCCAAACTAGTGAAAAATTTATGGGTAAATTTTGCCCATGGGCTAATCTTCCATGCTTTTTCCCAAAAAAAATTGGTAATTTCCATTTTTCTAAAAATGATTAACCCAAGTTCTATAGAATAAAAATTGTTTATCTAAAAAATTGCCAAAATTTCATAAAAACGATATAAAATCCTATAAAATTTGGCCTTTTTTTTTTTTTTTTGTTTTCTTATAAAAGTATCACCACAAATTTTATAGTTTCCATATAAAGGAGTAGTAGGATTCGCGAAGGTTCCTATACATTGAAATAAATTTGCATCCTTAAAATTTCCCCCCCTCCAAACATAGATATCTGATACGTTCATTGAGTGATATAGTACAGAAAGGAGCGATTGTTATTGACTATGTTTCAATTGATTTACAGGTTGCTGACATTCTGACAAAACCTCTAGCAAAGAGGAAGTTTAAGATTTTGAGGGAGAAGCTAGGGCTGGTGTAGAACACCTTTCTTGCACTCCCTTGCAAAGGGGGAGTGTTATTTTTAGTTGCTCTGAGTTTTACTAGGAAGATGACACCACTAAATGATGGATGGCACATAAGTGTTGGAGCGGATTTCTTGTAGCATGGTTGTGCCATGTGGGAGAGATTCCCTTACACCCTTATGATAGATTCCTTACATGTATGGTAGTTATGACAGATTATACTTACACGAGTATGATGAATTTTGACAGATTCCCCTTACAGAGTTATGACACAGTTATGACAAACTTTACATGGGTAGGGTACCCCACTAGGAGAGATTTTTTGGCACTGTAACCGCCCTTCCCTCTTGTCAAGTTTGACTGGGTGAGGGTGGATGCACTAGTTAGGGTTTTCATTCTTGCATATATGGAGTGTGGGAGAGTGCCAAGGCTTGTGAGAAGCTATTGTAGTCCTTGAGAACAATTTTATATTTTTCTCGTGTGAATGAAAAGATAAAGTTTGCTGTCCACTACATTAATGTTGCTGTTTGTGTATATCAGATTTCATATAATTGCAGGGTTGATTTCATCTCTTGGTATGTGGTGTTTGCACTTCTGAGTTTTATATTCAGCATCGTTGTTTATGCAGGTTTGAAGCTTTGATTGGTGTTTCAGTGTTTCTGTTTTAGTTAAAGGAAAAACTCTGAGTGCAGATCTGTGTATCATTTGGATGTCAAATTACAATGCCAACTGACTCTCATTCCAGAGGATTTACCAATTGCATCCATTACTCTGAACTACCAATCCTTCCCAAACTCTTTTAGTGCTGCTTTGCTGCTGGCACTGCTTAACATGGTTTTCTTGGATGGATAGAGTGTCAGGCTCAGTGTCATTGGGGAGCGGGAGCAACATTTTCAGACGCTCCCAGTTTGGGAGCGAATCCCGGAGCGATTTTTTAAAAATATATATATTTTATATATTTTTTAATTTTTGATACATATATGTCAACAAAAACATGTAGACTGATGAATTAGATATAAAAAACATAAAAAAAAAAACATAGATTGATCATTGAACCATATCACATTAATCATCTAGAAGTGATAATCTTCATCAACCATGCCCACAAGTTAGTAACATACATATTACAACTGCAACATATTGAGTCTCGTGAATCATGATTCATCAAATTCAATCTTAAAGTTTCAACTTCAAGCTTTCAAAATTGAAAATTGAATATATAACATTTATCATCATTGATCACCAAAGTTGCACTTGTAAGCTAAGTTTAACCATTACAAAAAATAATATCTTAGATATATCTAAGTTCTAACTGTTATCATGAAATGAAATGTTATAAAATGAATTGTAAATAATGAAATGAAATGAAACAACTTTAGTCTTTCATGAAGCATCATATTCATAATTCACAATCATTACCAATGAGTTATAATTGTCAACTTCAAACTTCAAACTTTCATTGTCACAGTCATATATTGTCTACCAAAAATATCATTATGATATGAAAGAGTCAAGAGTGAGTCAAGGACTCAAGACAACAATTATGAAAACTAATAGAAACTAGAAAAGACAAGTAAACTGTGAATCTACATGTGGCCCTTGCCACGAGAGTCTCTTGTATGAGTAGGTCGTGGTGGTCTTCTAGGAGTCTCTTGCATAGATCGACGATCAGAACTAGAAGGTACATGCCCTCCACGTGAGGGTGTAGATGGAGGTGGCAACAACAAAGGAACAAGACTCAGAACTCGAGCACTGCTACTAGATGGTGGAGGTGGCATGGCTGCTGCAGCTACGTCATCTTCATCCCTTATAAGTTCCTCTTCCAGTTCTTCAAGATGTATAGTGCCATCCTCCAAATTGTCATCCTCTGGGTGGTTGTCCCAAATTTTATATGTGGGATCCTCATAAGCCCGATCACAGTAATGACTCAACAACCTCAAGTTGTAGTGCACATAAACCAAGCGTTCTGCTCGGTTTTCATTGAGTCTGTTTCTTTTCACATTATGTATGAAGCTGTAGGTGCTCCAACACCTCTTTATAGAATAAGTATTTACAACCTGTGATAGAATTTTTTTTGCCAATTTTGGCAGAAGCCCCTGGTCGCCATATGTTTCCCACCATGTGAGAGAATCAAATCTGTCTCTGTCTTCCATTGCATGGAGGGTACCAAACAAACCAGTGCCACTGAAGTATCTGCCTATTTCAAGGCGCACAACTGCACATTCCTCCCTGTCAGGTATCAACTTTTCTAATGCATCCAAATATCCTCTAGTTACGTCTGCATCTAAATGGGGTTTGGTCCTAATCCCACGCCCTGGTGCAGGTTGGCCCAACCAAGATGTAGAGTAGTATTTTGGCGTAAGGATATATGCCAAGCAAATTTTGGCGCTCCCTGCTCGAGGTCGCTCCTTGTTTTGGCAGGGAGCGCAATTTTTTTATTGGGAGTGCGCTCCCTAAATCGCTCTCGTTCGGGAGCTCGCTCTCGACCTGCTCGCGAGTCGCTCCCGCCCGGAGTGCGGATTGGGAGCGGGTTCGAGGGGTGGTGCTCCCCCGCAACTCTAGATATGGTTTTACGCCTTAATGCTGGTGACCCTATGCCTCCATATCCACTGCCTTGGGAGGATGTTGAAGGAGTTCCTTGTGCTTGTGATTGTGAGCTTGGTTCAAAGAAACCCTTTGATTTTTTAGATTTGTATTGGGCTTCCTCCTCTTCCCTTATGTATTTGGCTCTATTTGCTGCTGACACAGCTGCACAAGTTTTGATTCCTATTTGTTTATCTCCATCCCATGGCCTTTTTCCGTAGAGGTGTTTTCTGGCACGTGTGTATGAACTTGTGTAATTATTGTTGTAATGGGGGCAATGAAATTTAGTGGTTCCACCCCTTTCCTTGCTTCAGGCCTGTTAACATATTTCCACAATGGGGTTTGGTCTTGTTTAGTTTTTGGAGAGTCATGTTCACCCTCCTCTAGCTCCTCCTCACCGGGGTTTTCATCAAATCCACTTTCTCCAGCTTTTTCATCCTCCTCTTCATTTTGGCCCCTCCGTTTCCTACTCTCCAGCGCCATAATAACCAAAAAAGGGACCAAGAAGAAGAAAATGCCACGAAATGTAACCAGGTCCATGATGTTTGATATTTGTAGGCTTTTGAATCTGCAAAATTTAATGGGAATGGGAATGAGAAAATTAATTTAATTTATTTCGATTCATGATTCATTTACTAAATAAGTTATATATTTACTAAATTACTAACTAAACTAAACTAAATTACTAAATTACTAAGTAACTAAAGTTTAAACCACTAAATGACTAAGTTACTAACCTTCTTGCAGGCTTGCTTTTTGCTCCTCGGCGCTCGCTCCTCGCTCCTTTGCACAATCTCCTTGGCTCTCCTCAACTCATTCAAGTCACAATGAAATAAAAAATGCCCCTCAAGCCCTTGTAAAACAATTTTTTTATATTTTTATTTATTTTTTTAGTTTTATTTATTATTATTATTTATTTTATTTATTTATTATATATATATATATATATAATATATATATATATATATATATATATATAATATTATATATTTATTTGTTTTGTTTATCGTGCGAATTGCTCTTGGCGGCATGTGTGTCGCTCTCGGAGCGATAATTAAAAGCTCGGGAGCGATCGCTCCTTGATCGTTCTCGGGCTTTAATTTTCGCTCCGGGAGCGGGGTGCTCCCTGTTTTGGCAGGGAGCACAATTTTTTTTTTCGGGAGCGCGCTCCCAAAATTGCTCCTGTTCGAGAGTGATTTCGGGAGTGTGCTCCTGAGCCGCTCCCGCCTAGAACGCGAATTGGGAGCGGGTTCGAAGGGGGGGGCGGGGGGCTCCACCGCAACTCTGGTCAGGCTTGTAAACCTTCGAGCAACATTTTAGTTGAGATACAGTAGATGTTGGGGTAGGATCATGTGTCATGTATCGCTTGTTGGACACATTAACATGTGTGCCACCCTGCCATAGTGTGTTCAGATGTGTTGGACACCTTGGTTAGAAAAAGGAATCTATGGGAGGCACAAACAGAGTTAAAAAGCATTTTTTCATTTCATTTTTCTTCTTCAATCACATGAAATCACTCTAATAGTCTACAGGTTAAGGAGAAAAACTAGATTTGAAGGGATTCCAGGTTTTGTAAATGATCTAAAAATTTGTGTCTTATTTGTGTTTTAGTGGGGTCTAGGCATCCCATGTTAGATGATTGTATCATTGTGTCCCCATTTCATTGTGTCACGTGACTCAACATTTTAGAGACTTTGGTGTTGGGGTGAACCCACATCCTATGTTATCAACTTCATTTTGCAACCTTTGAAAGCGCTGCATTTTTAAGGGCCGTAGTCAGTGCTATAATTTGACATCCCTATTCATCCTTGCTCGTCAAACAAAAATTCTTGAAGGCCAAATATGTTCACTGCCCTTCAATTTAGATTCATACAAATTTTATAGTGTCAAAGTACAAACTAAGTTAGGCCACTCAAATCACTTGCCAAATATTTACAGTGAAATTACAAACAACTATTATAATAAGGGAATAGAAGATAGGCAACGACGATATGCCTGGATTTATAGTTTCAAAGTACAAACTAATTTAGGCCACTCAATCACTGACTAAATCTAGTCAAATTACAAACAACCATTATAATGAGGAATGGAAGACAGATAATGACAGTATTCCTGGATTCGCTATTGCTTTTTAATGTACTTTGGACAAGTGGTTTCCCATGGGTTAGTCTCTATCTAGGGAAAAGTGTCCAAAATAATTCCTTTCCTAAGTGTGATTTTATAAGTGGTTAAGTCAATGTTAAATTACAAAGTGAAAAGTGACTTTAGACATAAAGTACAATGTGAATACTTTATTTAATGGGTGAGTTAAAAAATAGAAAGTGAGAATTAAATGCACATTTATTCTCATCCCTTGATCTAAATGAATTTGAACTATTAGATTTGAGGGTTGCCCAAAAGTCATTTAGGGAAACAAAAGGGGGAGAAGAAAAGAGAGATTGTATTCATTCTTCATGAGCAGATTGGAGAAAGGAGGTTGAGAGCTAGAGAAAAGTTTTAAAGGAGAAATTTGTTGCAGCAAGTTGAAGGAGTGATTTCTAGGCAAAGATGGGCATGAAAATTAAGGCATAGAAGACAACAAAAGGTACAATACGAACAACATTTAATGTTGTGAGTTGCATGCTGTTTGAGAGAAGTTTTTGAGATTTTTTTTTTTTGAAAAATCTGTACAGTTCGAACAACATTTAATGCTATGAGTTGCACGTTGTTCAAGAGAAGTTTTTGAGATTTTTTTTTTGAAAAATCCGTATAGTCTGTACGGAATATGTACAATACAATATGTATCCGTACAAACACATTTTCAACTTCAAGTGGGCATGGAAATTGAGACAAAGTGGGTTCGGTTTTCAAGGAGTTTTGGGCTGAAGAGATAAGTTGTATTTTGTTGTTTTGTTTTGTCTGCAAATGTATTTTTTCTGAACTTGAAAGAGAAATAAATGTGAAGATCTTTCTAACAGGTTTTTCGGGAGAAGATTGAAGGGGTTTTGCTTTGGTCTAAGTTGACCAAAAATCTATGTATTTTATGCGCGTCGCTAGTCTCTTTATGTCCATATTTATTTTCAACATGTTTTGACAATCCCATGTGTTTTGAACTGAAAATTTCATTTTCAGAATTCTATATGTTGAATGTATGTTTATGGGAAAGGGAATTTAATTGAATGGGAGTGATAAGGTGAAATTAAAACCGAGTTGGGATTGCAAGAAACTTATTAGTCATCAAATTTCAACATGGTATCAAAGCTACAGGCTGAAAATTGCAGCTTGAACAACAAACAATAGTTTGGACGGCAAACAATGGTTTGGACAACAAACTGAATTTTTGGACAACAAACTAATATTTTGGGACAACAAGATGAAATTTCACAGAGACTGAACTTTTGGGACAAGGCGTGCTGGAAAGTTCATTTTTCCATTTTCTTGGTTTTGTGAATTTTGGACAGCAGTCATGGCCATGTTCTTAAGGGTAAAGGACATATTGGAGTCACGATTGTAGTTACACCAAAACCCGCAGGTGTTAGTAAACAGACACATCGCTAGATTTAAGCACATGCTGTGAAACACGCGGGGAGCGTTGGATTATCCTTCTACATTGCCATTAACGGGGAGCCCAACAATCTCCCCCCCCAACACAAGCCAGGTGTGTTTCGAACTCGAGACCTTTGGCTTCGAAACCACTTGTTGAAGTCATGATTGTCGTTACACCAAAACCCGCAGGAGTTAGTAAACAGACACATCGCTAGATTTAAGCACATGCCACGAAACACACGGGGAGCGTTGGATTATCCTTCTACACCGCCATTAACGGGGAGCCCAACAGGACAGACTGGATATGATATCCAATTATGCAGTTTGGAAGGACAAAATTTAGACAGTGTTTGATGAGGCAACAATTTGGGACATAGTGCGACAAGTGGTTGTACCTCTTAATGTTGCAGATGAACTTGCTGAATTCACAAAAAATAATGCAAAGACAAAATTGATTTTGATGGACAGCTTGAAGGATCATGTGGTTCCTCAGGTGAGAGGAAATACATATGCATATCAGATGTGGACAACTCTAACCACTCTCTATCAGAGTACCAATGAGAGCAGGAAGATGGTACTCAAAGAACAATTGAAGAACGTTAGGATGACAAAGGCTAAAACTGTAGTTCATTATCTTGGTAGGGTGAAACAGGTACGTGATGATTTGATTGATATTAGTGAGGCAGTTGCACCCATAGAGTTAGTCAGGATAGCTGTAGAGGGACTTCCTAAGTCTTGGGAGGTCTTTAGAGATGTTGTTACCTCTAGGGAGAATCTTATTGATTGTGACAGATTCTGGGATGATTGTGTGCAACATGAGATACGGAACACTGGCAGTGGTGGGGTGAACATAGCAGATGAGGAGGATGTAGCCTTGATAGCAGGAGGGAAGAATAAAGGAAAGACCAAGAAAGGGGCCGCATCAGATGGGGCTAAGGGAAAGGAGAAGAAGAAGAAGAAGAAGAAAGATACGGATATGTTCAAAGGCAAATGTTGGGCATGTCAGAATATGGGACACTACGCTGGTACGTGTCATGAGAGGAAGAACAAGGGGAAGAAGGGTACTCAAGCTTTAACAGAGGTGGAGCAATTTGCTTTACAGTTTAACAAGGACTTTGCATTTATTACTTCTACATCTAGTAGGAGTACATCATCCGATGTGTGGTACATAGACAGCGGGGCTTCCCGCCATATGACAGGTGCACGAGAGTTATTTTTAGAGCTTGCAGAGAGGGCACTTGATGTTGAGATTGTACTAGGAGATGACCGCGATGTGAGAACTGTTGGTGTGGGGATTGTGACCTTTGAGAGCGAGTCTTTGCCTCCTTTGAAGGTCATGGATGTTTTGTATGTTTCGGGGATGAAGAAGAACTTGATTTCAGTGCCTGCTATGGAGGAGAAGGGGTTTGATGTCACTTTCTCAGGAGGGCTGGTATTGATGCATCCCAAGGGAGCTTCCATCACTTCGGCCAAAGTGATTGGAGTCCGCTCTGGGAAACTATACAGGTTCAGTTTTCAGTCAGCAGGAGCATTGGTGAGTAGCACATTTGGTAGCACTCACACTAGTACCACCAGCAGTGGAGACTTGTGCGAGTTATGGCACCAAAGGATGGCGCATATGCATCATGGAGCTTTGAGAGTACTAAGGGAGATCACTACTGGGGTTCCTGATTTCAGTGTCGAGCATTATGAGGTCTGCAAAGGGTGTGCTTTGGGCAAGTACACCAAGTTACCATTCCTAGCGAGCAACAACAAATCTACAAGTATACTAGACTTGATTCATACTGAGTTAGTGGTCGTATTTCTCACGCGTCTTTGGGTGGTTATGAGTATTATGTTATGTTCATTGATGACTACTCTAGGAGGACTTGGATATATTTCCTGAAGTCAAAGGGTGAGGTCTTCAGTCGCTTTAAAGAGTTCAAAGCTCTTTGGAAAAGCAGATAGGTAGGAAGATTCAGGTCTTGAGGTCAGACAATGGTTGTGAGTACATCGATGGTGGGTTTTCTAAAATCTGTGCACAAGAGGGCATTAGGGGAGAGTTCATGGTTCCTTACAACCCCCAGCGAAATGGAGTGTCTGAAAGGAAGAACAAAGCTATTGTTGGGGTTGCTAGAGCAATGATTCATGATCAGGGGTTGCCTTTGTTTTTGTGGGCTGAGTCCTGCAATACTGTTGTTTATCTTCAGAACATGAGTCCTCACAGAGTATTGGGGAATTTGACTCCGAAAGAGGCTTTCAATGGAGAGAAGCCTCATGTGGGACGTCTTCGTATCTTTGGTTGTTTCACATATTCTTATATCCCCAAAGAGCAGAGGATGAAGTTGGAACCCATGGCAGAGAAGGGTATCTTTATGGGTTACAACGAGACTTCAAAACTGTATATGAGCTTCATTTCCTTCTAAACAAAGAGTGGTGATCAGGAGGGATGTGAAGTTCGAGGAGGAGAGGGCCTATCAGATATCACTGGAGTATGATGAGAGAGAGTCACTGACTTTATTGTAACATCCATCGTCATTTGAATTTCATTTTTAATATTATCACAAAAAATAAAAAAATCAAATATTATGTTTTAAAAATCAAAAGAGAATTTGAAAGTCCGAAGCAATGATTTAATTTATACTATTGGCAGCATTCAAATACAATATAAGGTGGCCTGACCCATCTGCTAAAGCTCGAGCGGTATTATGAAATATAAACAAACAATGGTTTAAGAGGCGGGCAAAGCGCTCTGCTGGGGAACAACGAGCACGAGTTATAACTAAGGCTCAACCCCCGCAGTTGACCATGACGTCGATAGGGTTGACTAAGATCTACGGTTTGTGATCGTTGCGGGGGTTCAAGCTCAATGAACCTCTCGTACACGCCCTACCCTCGCAGCGGGCCACCCACATCTTTTCACTCCACCTCGTCTCCTCCACATCATTTGCCACTCTCATTTATTACCGTCCACCTCACCCGCCATACCCCATCACCTCATCTGCCACTCCATTAATTAGTTACATTAATTACAGGGTTTCCCTCCGTTTTGCTTACCATATATATATAAAAGAAAAGTAAAACCTTGTTGCATTAGTCTTTTGTTTTTAGTACTGAGCAACCTCGCCTCCAGTTCAGCATTCTGAGTCATCAACTATCACCAGCAATTGTCATCTACAAACACCATGGCCAAACAAGTAAGTTCTTCCTCAATCATCATACCCCATTAATGAATGTTGAACTTGATATTTCTGATACTCTCTGCACAATTAAACACCTTTCACTATATCAAGAAGTCATTCTGAACCATAAAAAGTCCCCTTTATTCATGGCAATGGTTAGGTCAGGGGTTTTAGCAGCTTTTGTCTCAAGGACTCATTTGTTCCCTGAATTCATTTAATGGTTATCCTCAACAATGTACCCTAAGAAGTGTTTTGTAATGAATCAGTTAGGGAGAGTGTTTTCCAAGTAACCTCTCAATTAATTCACCAAGCTTTGAATTACCCTGTATCTAGAACTTACATCACCTTTAATAAAGAATCTTTGGATAAGCTGCAATGTCAGGTAGACACTCATGTCTGTACAATAGTGATGTCAACTAACACAGATGATCTAGCAGCACAGGTTTTGCAGTTAGGAACAGAGCTTAAAATGGCTGAGCATGATGTAAAGAAAGCACAAAGAGAATTGGAAACACCCTATAAGCTATTGAATTTGAGTGAAGAAGAAGCAAGAATGGAGAAAGAAAATGCAAAAAAGTACAGGGAAGATCTTCTAAGGGCTAAAGATGAAATTAAGAGGCCGAAGGAAAAAATGAAGGGCAATATGTCCTTAATTCAAGCTAGGCAAATCCTATGGGATGAAATCATTGAGATTATCAAAGGCATTTGGGAATTTCTTGTTATTATCTCTGAGGAGAAAACAATAGTCCGAGACATGGAAGGCGTGCTCATGAAAAATAAGCAAAAATATCTAGATAGGTCAAAGTTTGCAAAGAGAATGATAGATTTCATTAATTCTAAATCTACTTCAGAATTGAAGGAGCATGACATGCCAGATAGAACATTATGTGCAATAGATTTTAACAAGATGATTGTCAGAAATATTTATAGAAATACCCCTGAGAAGAAGATAGATGAGATGAAGGAAGCAGTTTCCAAGTTTAACATCCTGTTTGGTAAAAGAGTTAGAGGTGAACTTCCCTCTTGCTGGGATCTACAAGGAAACTTGTTGCCATGGAAGACATATGAGACTTTGCTAGTTGAGGCAAAGAGCAAAGAGCAAAGTTGATAACACTCATGAAAAGACAACAATATTAAAGGGAGCTACCATTGTGAACTACCTTAACAAAGATTTTAAGCTTCTATGGATGGTGAAGACTCTATTTATAGATAAGCCTGCTTATAGTAGGATTACAACTTGCAGAATAGCACTTGACAAATTGGAGGAAGCACCAAAGTGAAATGTACCATTATGGAGAAAATGCAAAGAATGGATGATAGAGTAGACCAAAGATACACTAGAAGGACCATCTACTCAAGCCACAGATTCAAACAACGAACAATAATCACCAATCATACTTTAATTTCTGTGACTTTATGTTATCTTATTTCTTGAGAAAAATGAGGTGTCTTTTACCCTCTAATGTAATATTCTGTAATGACTTTTACTTTGGATAGTTAGAAAGTAGTTAAGCAGTTGGACAATTTTGGTAGTTACCAACTGTCTCATGATGTATAAAAAGAGGGAAAGTTATAGAAAAAAGGTCGGAATTTTGAAGAACCCGAAGACTATGTTATTGTGTACTTGATAGACTGATGATTAATGAAAGAATCAGGGGTTTTTCCATACAGTGTTGGGTATGATTTTGTAATTTCTCAATTATGTGTCATTATGTTTCTTCTTCTCTTTAAATATGGTAATGAAGCTGCAGGTCTTTGTTTACTTATGTGAATAAAGTTAAAATTCCTTAAAAGAGTGCTCCCATATTTAAAGCTCTTTCCTCTATATTTCTTCTAAATTACAGATAATAGTTCCTGTCAAACACAACATATTATCTTTAATTTCTCAAGATATTCTTCACACAACATTTACATCCATCATCACATGGCATTTTGATATTTTCATATCAACGAAATATTAAGTGTTAAAAGTCGGGTCCTTAAAGTCCTTCACATGAAGATACATTATACAAATAAGTGACATGCATAATAAAATTTAATATTTTAAGCACAATTTCTCTACAACCAAGAAATTGGTTTCTCAAGGGACAACATTAATTGGCGCCGTTTTCGGGGATCGAAAACAAGAATGTTTTCCCTGGGTTTTTAATATTTTCCTCTAGTTATTCAGTGAGGAGGAAATATTTGACTGTATTGAACAGAAAATAACAACTCTGGCTTCAAAAAGGCCTCATACAAGGTTAGATACCTCACAACAGAAAGCTCAAGCCCTTTTGGACCCTGAGAGATTAGTTTCCAAGAGGGTTGGAAAGCCAAAAAATCCAGTTACACCAAGTCCTACACTGTCTGCAGTTCAACACATCTTTCATCCAAACATTCACCTCTTATTGATCAAGAATTATCTTTTACATCCACTTTATTTCAAGAACCCAACTCTCAAGAACAATCTTTAGAGTCTGTTTCTTTTTTAGTATTCAAAAATATATCTGCTATAGTTGTTCAACCTGAACCTAGATCTACATTGCCCCCTTTTCATACTCCATTTATCCCTCAGACAAGTTCTACATCTGCTAGTACTTGAGGTTCAGTAAGTTTAGGTGAAAACATGGCAACACCTGCATTCTTGTTGAATAGGTATGCACCTATTCAGTTGCCTCAACAATTGAATCCAATGCCTCAAGAATACCTAAAAATTTTTCCACGTTTCTCAGGGGAAGATGAACAAACAACAGAGAAGCATATAGCAGTTTTTGTAATTTTGCAAAAAAATCTAAATGTTGAACACTTGGATGTTTTTTTAAGACTTTTTGTGCAATCCATAGATGGTGAGGCAAGAAAGTGGTTTAGAGGGCTTCCTAATAACTCTATTCCTACATGGGAATAGATGGAGCGCCAGTTCACCCAGAGATGGGGAGAGAAACGAGATCATGGGTATTCACTTATAGAGCTCAATTCTATTAAAAAGAAATCTGATGAAAGTGTTGTTGAGTTCATCAGAAAGTTTAATAAACTTTACAACAATGTTCTAGTGGAGATCAAGGCCCCTCCTTCTGGTGCAAAAATAACTTTTGCAGGGGCATTTGAATCAGATTTTGGGTTTACATTAAGGGAGAGAAGATCCACAACCCTTGCCCTGATTCAAATTGATGCTTTAGAAATAGAAGCAAATCTGGTGGTTGTAGGTAAAGCACCAAATGCGCAACCTACCCAAGATAAGGGAAAGGCCAAAGTGGAATCCTCTCAAACTCAAACATTAGAGGATATGAATAATGTGATTAAAAATTTGTCTAGCAACTTGATTAAATTGGATTTGGAGAGTAAAAATTCTCAAAGGCAAGTACAAAACAAAAACTTTAATCCCCAATATAGAAGACAACCTCTGCAGATTTTGCAGAAGGAAAGAAAAGACCAAGATCAGGTTCAAGCACCACTTTACTTAGAGGCAGATCCTGATGAAATACTTGAAGAGCATTCCAAGGATCATGATGATCATATTTCCACATTGTATGTAGGAGATGAAGATGAACTAGGTGTTGAGGGAGAAGAATATACTGAAACCGATGCCTCTTATGATGAAAATGAAATTGATGAATACAAGAAGCAATTTACTGATTTTATGCAGGCATAATTGCATAAGAAATATGACTTGAGATCAGGAAAAGGATCTAGAATTCAAGAAAATGAAGGTGAGCAGCGAGTCCCTGCTTCCCTACAAAAGGCGAATCCACAAGAAGCACAACCTGCAAAACAGTTAAATAAAGGAAAGCAACAACAAAGTACAAATAGAAAAAATTAGATACATCAAGGTGAGTCTTTCCAAAATAAAATTGATAAAATTCCTTTAGAAAAAATTGTTTCCATTCCATAAGAGATTTTAGTGATGAGGAAACGTGAAGAAGAAATAGAAAAGAATACCAAATAGGTCCATGCATTTAGTCTCACTAAAGAATTGGAAAAAACAAAATTCAGGTGCCTCTCACAGAGTTGGTCAAAACACTATTTTATAAAAGAAAGATTGTTGAGTTTATCAATTTGTCTCAGAATGTGAATATAAATGACACTGTGAATTTACAAGAAGATAAACCAGTAGTTATTTTTGGTCCACATGTGGAGGAGGTAGATTCTTCAACACCTCCTTTCTACATTTCTTTATTCCTCTTGCCTAATTGTATGTTTGATTCAGGAGCTTCACACAACCTTATTCCACTGTCAGTAATGAAACAATTGAACATACAAGTTACTAAGCCTTACAGAGACCTGTATTCTTTTGATTCAAATGAAGTCAAGTGTCTCGGTGTTATTAAGGATATGATGGTTTCATTAGCCCAGATCCTTGCTAGAAGCTTAGTAATGGATGTAGTAGTAGCAGATATCCCTGCTAGGTTTGGAATGTTGCTATCTAAGTCATGGGGGCCTAAATTGGGGGGAGTCCTGAAGTTGGATTTTACTCATGCTATCATACCAATTTTGGTGGAGAGGAGAGAAGGCTGTACATAGAAACAAGGTTTGTTAAAACAATCACAAAAAACGAAACAAGTAATTCACCTGTGTACATTCAAGAAAAATATGACTTTTCTTGTTTCATGCTGCATGACAATGCAGAGTTAGCTGAAGATAATCAGAGGTAGCTTACTTCAGCGTGTGTAAATACAGAATTGCAAACAGAAGGGGTATGGAAGTGCTTCTTTGATGGAGCTTATTCTAAGGAAGGAACATTTGCTGGTTTTCTATTAATTACAACTGGAGGTAACATGATCCCATTTTCTTTTAAATTAGAGTTTGAAGCAACTAACAATGTGGCAGAATATGAATCCTTGATCATTGCTCTTCAAACAACAAAACAAATGGGAGTCTAGTCTATTTCTGTTTTTAGAGATTCAGAGTTGATTATAAAGCAAATTAAAAATCATTGTCAAACAAAACACCCTAGGCTTAGGGCATATAGAAATGAAGTGTGGCATTTAGTTGCAAATTTCTTTGAGGCTTTCAACATACAGTGCATTCCAAGAGATGGGAACAGGTTGGCAGACACCTTGGCTGTGGCTGCCAGTACTTTTAGGCCTCCTATAAATCCAAGATTGAGATATGAGGTTGAAATGAGGCACATGCCATCTATTCAAGATAACATAAAACGTTGGCAGGTTTTTGAGGATAATTAGCAGATTAAGGAATTCGTGACTATGGTTGAAGACTTTCAAGGCACCAAAATTGATCAAGACGGAGATGAAGCAATAGGAGGTGCAGAAGTAAGTGATTTTAAAATTCTATAGTTAATCAGAAAATTATTCAATTGAAAGATAATATTCTGCCAAGGGGACTTGTCCCTCTTGAAAGAATTTTTAATTCTGATGATGTCGCTGTTAGTTCAGAGAAAGTTTTACAGGATGAGCAGATTGAAGATCACAATGTTGGAACCCAGAAGGAGCCCAAGTTAGTCAAATTGTTTAAGGGAGTTCCATTTAATTATAAAGAGAGATATATTGAGCTTTTAAAGTACACTAATGTTTTTGCTTGGTCCTATGAGGATCTCAAGGCATATGATGTGAGCGTCATTCAACACAAGATTCCCCTGAAAGAAGGGATTAAACCATTTAAGCAGAAACTCAGGTAGATCAATCCTTTGCTTTTACCATTGATTGAGAAAGAAGTTAAGAAGCTTCTTGATGCCAAGATAATAGTTCCACTCTGATACTTTGACTGGGTGGCCAATTTAGTACTTGTAAGGAAGAAAAATGGAGAAATAAGGTTATGTGTGGATTTTAGAAATTTGAACAGAGCCTCCTTAAAAGATAACTATCCATTACCTAAAATGGATCATGTGCTGCAGAAGGTAACTGAATCATTCAGAATGTCAATGCTGGATGGGTTCTCCGGGAATAACCAGGTGGCTTTTGATAAAGAAGATCAGAAAAAGATTGCATTCACAACTCCTTGGGGACCCTTCATGTATGCTCGAATGCCCTTTGGGTTAATGAATGCAGGTGCAACATTCCATAGGGTTATGGACATCACATTTGTGGGTGATAAGTTTGTAGTGATATACTTGGATGATATCACTGTTTTCACTATGTCGGATGAGGAGCATTTGGAACATCTTAAAAAGACTTTTGACAAGTGCAGAAACTTTGGGCTTTCTTTGAATCCTAAGAAGTCTATTTTTGCTCTAGAAGAAGGCAAATTGTTGGGACACATTATTTCAAGAGATGGAGTAAATATAGATCCAACAAGGGTGCAAGCTGTGCAAAAAATTCTCCTGCCCAGGAGTAAGAAAGACATTCAAAAATTTCTGGGAAGAATATTTTTTTAAGGAGATTTGTGTCCAATTATGCCAAAATTGTAAAGGAGATTACTAATATGTTGAAGAAGGAAAATGAAGTACATCGGACCAAGGAAGCCAGAGAGTCATTTTCCAGGATCAAAGAAGCATTACAAGCAACTCTGGTTTTGATTAACCTTGATTATCAAATGCCCTTTCAAATATTTTCATTTGCATCACTTAATTCAATAGTTATTGTTCTGTTGCAGAAAAATGATGAAGGAAAAGAGTAGCCAATTGCTTTCTTTAGTAAGGCTCTCAGAGATGCTGACTCAAATACAATATTCTTGAATAACAATTATATGCCTTGGTAAAGACCCTAAAGGCGTTCAGAACTTATGTGTTACAGTCACATATCATTGCTTATGTGCCAAACGCTGTAGTGAATGATATCTTAGTCTAGAGTGATGTGGAAGGTAAAAGAGGAAAATTGATCGTTGAGATCCAAGAATATGACCTAGACATAAAGCCCACCAAGCTGGTGAAAGGGCAGGGATTGGCAAAGATGTTGACAGAGTCAAATTTTCAAGCATTGGGAATTAACCTACTAACACCTGTAAATGAGGAAATAATTAAAAAGGGTGAAGACAAATCAAATCCAGGTTTGAAGATCCGATATAAATTATTATGTTCAGAATTGTACAAGCACATAGTTCATTATTTATGTTTTCTTTCTTGTCCCTAGTCATTGGATGGAACAAGATATAGAGCATTAAAAATCAAGGCACAACCATATGTGATTGGAGGGCAGATTGTATTGGAAGGATCCCGTGGGAATTTTATTGCTATGTTTGACAGAAGATGAATCTACAGAGACAATTAAAGATTATTGTGAGAAGTTATGTGGTGGACATTACAGTGGGAAGGCTACTGCACACAAAATCCTCTAGGGCTTTATTGGCCCACCTTATTTGGTGATATATATAAGTTTGTCAGAAGCTGTCAGAAGTGTCAACTTTTTGTTGAAAAAAGGAGGTTAGCTCCATTGCCATTGATCCCAGTTTTCATAGAAGAACCATTCAGACAATGGGGGCTAGACTTTGTTGGATAAATTAACCCACTTTCAAGTGGACAACACAAATGGGTTCTTACAACCACTGGTTATTTCACTAAGTGGGTAG
The DNA here is from genome assembly GCA_000404065.3 of Pinus taeda. NCBI lineage: Eukaryota > Viridiplantae > Streptophyta > Pinopsida > Pinales > Pinaceae > Pinus > Pinus taeda. The sequence continues at coordinate 221,211 of APFE030495965.1, read as the reverse complement.
AAGCTATACCTACTAAAAAGGCAAATGATCAGGTGGTGATGAAGTTTTTAGAAGAAAACATTTTCAGCAGATTTGGGTGCCCTGTCAAGCTCAGAACTGATAATGCTCAAGTGTTTAGTTCAATTAAGTTTGTTTATTTTTTTATTTCAAAAGTATAATGTCATTTTATCTCATTCAACAACTTATCATCCTCAGGGGAATGGATTGGCTGAATTCACTAACAATACATTGATGAAAATTCTTAAGAAAACTATTGTAGAGAATCAGAAAGACTGGGATTCGAAATTAAAGTTTACTCTTTGGGCTGTCTGAGTGACTACAAAAAGGTCTACAGGCAAATCACCTTTCGAGTTAGTGTATGGAACTCAAACTTTGTTTCCTAGTCAGCTTGTGAAGCCTGTAATTGCAATGATTCAGGAGGCAAAAGAAGAACCCAATGCTCTAATAAGAAGGATGCATAAGGTAGTGGAGTTGAATCAAAGCAGAGATAAGGTAAGAGATAATTTGATTATGTATCGATAAAAAATGAAGGGTAATTTTAATAGAAAAGCTAAAGAAATTGATTTTAAAGCTGGAGACCTGGTGTTAAGGTGGGATACTAGAAGAGAAGATAAGGGCAAACATGAGAAGTTTGATCCTCTCTGGTATGGCCCATTCAGGATTATAGATGTAAGGGAAAATAATACATTCTTCCTAGATAATCTTGATGGTGAAACTTTACAGCAGCCTGTCAATGGGCAGTACCTCAAACATTACTTCCAATTCTGAATCACGAATACCCAGTCATTGTAGATACCAGAGTGAATTCATTGTACAATTTCCATAGAATTAAATTTGGCAAAGCAATATATGACTCCATGCCTGAGGTGAAGGCACTAATTTGCGGTTCTTAGTGCTTATATGGAAAAAGCACTATCCCCAGGTGGAGCCAGATGTTGTAGCATCCATCGTCATTTGAATTTCATTTTTAATATTATCACAAAAAATAAAAAAAATCAAATATTATGTTTTAAAAGTCAAAAGAGAATTTCAAAGTCCGAAGCAGTTATTTAATTTATACTATTGGCGGCATTCAAATACAATATAAGGTGGGCCCGACCCATCTGCTAAAGCTCGAGCGGTATTATGAAATATAAACAAACGATGGCTTAAGAGGTGGGAAAAGCACTCTGTGGGGGAACAATGAGCACGAGTTATAACTCAGGCTCAACCCCCGCAGTTGCCCATGACGGCCCATGACGTCGATATGGTTGACTAAGATCTATGACCTGTGATCGTTGTGGGGGTTCAAGCCTGATGAACCTCCCGTACACTCCCTAACCCCCTAGCGGGCCGCCCACATCGTTTCACTCCACCTTGTCTCCTCCACGTCATCCGTCACTCTCATTTATTACCGTCCACCTCACCCACCGTACCTCATCACCTCATCTGCCACTACATTAATTAGTTACTTTAATTACAAGGTTTCCCTCCATTTTGCTTACCATATATATAAAAGAAAAGTAAAACCCCATTGCATTAGTGTTTTGTTTTTAGAACTGAGCAACCTCGCCTCCAGTTCAACATTCTGAGTCAACAACTGTCCCAATGACTGTTATCAACAACTGTTGTCAGTGACTGTCACGAGCAACTATCATCTACAGACACCATGGCCAAACAAGTAAGTTCTTCCTCAGTGATCCATACCCCATTAATGGATGTCGAACGTGATATTTTTGATACCCTATGCACAATTAAGCACCTTTCACTATATCAAGAAGTTATTCTGAACTATAAAAAGTCCCCTATATTCATGGTAATGTTTAGGTCAGGTGTTTTAACAACTTTTGTCCCAAGGACTCATTTGTTCCCTGAATTCATTCAACGGTTAGCCTCAACAATGTACCCAAGAATTGTTTTGTAATGAATTAGTCAGGGGAGAGTATTTTCCAAGTAACCTCTCAATTAATTCACCAAGCTTTGAATTACCCTGTATTTAGAACTTACACCACCTTTACTAAAGAATCTTTGGATAAGTTGCAACGTCAGGTAGACACTCATGTTTGTACAATAGTAATGCTAGCCAACACAGATGATCCAACAACACATGTTTTACAGTTAAGAACAAAGCTTAAAATGGCTGAACATGATGTAAAGAAAGCACAAAGAGAATTGGAAACAACCTATAAGCTATTGAATTTGAGTGAAGAAGAAAAAAGAATGGAGAAAGAAAATGCAAAAAAGTACAGGGAAGATCTTCTAAGGGCTGAAGATGAAATTAAAAGGCTGAAGGAAAAAATGAAGGGCAATATGTCCTTAATTCAAGCTAGGGAAATCCTATGGGATGAAATAATTGAGATTATCAAAGGCATATGGGAAATTCTTGTTATTATATCTGAGGAGAAAACAGTGGTTTGAGACATGGAAGGCGTGGTCATGAAAAATAACCAAAAAGATCTAGATAGATCAAAGTTTGCAAAGAGTGATAGATTTCATTAATTCTAAATCTACTTTAGAATTGAAGGAGCATGACATGCCAGACAGAACATTATGTGCAATAGATTTTAACAAGATGATTGCCAGAAATATTTACAGAAATATTGTTGAGAAGAAGATAAATGAGATGAAGGAAGCAGTTTCCAAGTTTAACATCCTGTTTGATAAAAGAGTTAGAGCTAGACCTCCCTCTCACTGGGATCTACAAGGAAACTTGCTGCCATGAAAGACATATGAGACTTTGCTAGTTGAGGCAAAGATAAAAATTGATAACACTCATGAAGAAACAACAATATTAAAGGGAGCTATCATTGTGAACTACCTTAACAAAGATTTTAAGCTTCTATGGATGGTGAAGACTTTATTTACAGGTAAGCCTACTTATGGCAGGGTTATAACTTGCAGAATAACACTTGACAAATTGGAGGAAGCACCAAAGTGAAATGTACCATTATGGAGAAAATGCAAAGAATGGATGATAAAGCAGACCAAAGATACACCAAAAGGACCATCTACTCAAGCCACAGATTCAAATAGCGAACAACAATCACCAAATACATTTTAATTTTTGTTACTTCACGTTATTTTATTTCTTGAGAAAAATGAGGTGTCTTTTACCCTCTAATGTAAAATTTTATAATGCCTTTTACTTTGGACAGTTAGAAAATAGTTAAATAGTTGGATAGTTTTGGTAGTTACCAATTGTCTCATGATGTATAAAAAGAGGGAAAATTATAGAAAAAAGGTCAGAATTTTGAAGAACCTGAAGACTATGCTATTGTGTACTTGATAGGCTGATCATTAATGAAAGAATCATGACTTTTCCATACAGTGTTGGGTATGTTTTGTAATTTCTCAGTTATGTGTCATTATGTTTCTTCCTCTCTTTAAATATGGCAATGAAGCTGCAGGTCTTTGTTTACTTATGTGAATAAAGTTAAAATTCCTTAGAAGAGCGCTCCCATATTTAAAGCTCTTTCCTTTATATTTCTTCTAAATTACAGATAATAGTTCCTGTCAAACACAACATATTATCTTTAATTTCTCAAGATATTCTTCACACAACATTTACATCCAGCATCACATGGCATTTTGAGATTTTCATATCAGCTAAATATTAAGTGTTAAAATTAATGTCCTTCAGGTCCTTCACATGAAGATACATTACACAAATAAGTGACATGCATAATAAAATTTAATGTCTTAAGCACAATTTCTCCACAGCCACGAAATTGGTTTCTTAAGGTAATACAAACTTCTCCTCAGTAGGGAGGTCAGGGACAGGGAGCAGAACCTCAGGGTTCTAGATTGACTGGTACAAGAGGTAATTCAGTGTGAGTGACATCTAGGGCACTAGTGGCGAGTTCACCGAGCACTTATTTAGGGAGTCCACTAGTACAAAGTTCACATGGCACTTCAACTAACACATGCACATATGCTGGTGCAGGTTCTCCGAGGACAAGTACTAGTACATGCACACTAAGGTCAGTTGGCACACCTTCAGGTTCACCAGACTGGGGTGCAGAGGAGGCCCAAGTGGCTTCAAGACACCTTGAAGGAAGCATAGTCCATTGGTCCTCCGAAGAGGGTGAACATGGAGAGTGTGCCACCTGAGCGGTTTTGCAGTTATGTAGCCAAGGCTACCATCATTGTTGTCTTTGAGCCTACTAGCTATGAGGAGGCTGTTAGCCAGGTGGTATGGAGAGAGGTTATGGTGGAGAAGTATGCCTCTATAATTAAGAACAATGTCTGGGAAGTGGTGCCTAGGCATGAGGGCAAGTTAGTTGTGACTTCCAGGTGGCTCTACAAGATCAAGCATGCTGCGGATGGAAGCATTGAGAAGTTCAAGGTGAGGTTTGTGGCTAGAGGGTTCTCATAGATAGAGGGAGTTGACTATGATGAGACCTTCGCTCCTGTAGCTCGGTATACTTCTATCTAGTCCCTTATTTGTATTGCTGCAAAAATGGGTTGGCAGATCCATCAGATGGATGTGAAGACTGCATTTTTGAACGGAGTTATAGAGGAGGAGGTGTATGTTAAGCAACCATAGGGCTTTGAGGTACTTGGGCGGGAGACCCATGTATGTTGGTTGAAGCAAGCACTCTACAGACTTAAGCAAGCTACGAGAGCTTGGTATTCAAGGATTGATACTTACTTACAGCCGATGGGTTTCACGAAGAGTGATGCATATCCGAACCTATACTACATTGTTGTAGGGGATGATTTGCTCATTCTTGTGTTGTATGTTTATGACTTTTTCATTACTGGGGCAGAGAGATTGATTAGTGCTTGCAAGGAGGATATTGCTATGGAGTTCGAGATGAAGGACATTGGGCTGATGCATTACTTTTTGGGGCTTGAGGCGTGGCAAGAGGAGGGGCATATCTTTCTGGGTTAGGGGTACTATGCTGTGGATGTGTTGAGCATATTTCACATGGCAGATTGTAGACCCATGTTTACACCTACGATCACCAACTGGAAGAAGCTTCATGCTTCAGATTTTAGTTTGGTGGATCCCACATTGAATAGGCAACTTATTGGGTCCTTGATGTATTTGGTCAACACTAGACCAGATATATGCTTTGCAGTGAACACATAATCAGTTCATGGTTAAGCCTAGGAGGGTGCAATGGGTAGCTGCAAAGCACATTCTTCGCTCTGTGCAGGGGACCGTTAATTATGGTTTGGACTATGGGCAAGAAGATGGAGTGAGGTTGGCATGTTACATAGATTTAGATTGGGCAAGGTGTGCTTCTAATAGGAAAAACACTTCTGGATGTTGCTTCGGATTAGGTTCGATAGTTGTGTCATGGTTTAGTCAAAAGAAAAAGTCAGTTGCTTTGAGCTCTTATGAGGTTGAGTATATGGCTGCTAGCCAGGCTAGTTGTGAGGCCATTTGGCATCACAAGTTGTTGTATGGCCTATTTGATCAGGAGTTGAGACCGACGATTATTCACTGTGATAATCAAAGTTGCATTAAACTCACAGAGAATCTAGTGTTTCGTGACAGGTCAAAACACATTGACATTATATATCATTTTCATCAGGGACCATGTTTAGAAAGGGGCAGTGGCGCTGGAGTATACATCGATAGATGAACAGGTGGCCGATGTTCTCACGAAGTCCTTGCCAAGAGGCAAGCATGTCCATTTCAGGGACAAGATGGGTGTGGTGAGAAACACTTTCTTCGGTAAGAGGGAGTGTTGATTTTTAATGTACCTTGGACAAGTGGTTTCCCATGGGTTAGTCTCTACTTAGGGAAAAGTGTCCAAAATTATCTTTTCCTAAGTGTGAATTTATAAAGTGAAAGTGACTTTATAAGTTGTAAAGTCAATGTTAAATTATAAAGTGAAAAATGACTTTAGACATAAAGTACAATGTGGGTACTTTATTTAATGGGTGAGTTAAAAAATAGAAAGTGAGAATTAAATGCACATTTATTCTCATCCTTTGATCTAAATGAATTTGACCCATTAGATCTTAGGGTTGCTCAAAAAGCATTTATGGAAACAAAAGGGGGAAAAGAAAAGAGAGACTGTGTTTATTCTTCATGAGAAGATTGGAGAAAGGAGGCTGAGAGCTGGAGAAAAGTTCTGAAGGATAAATTTGTTGCAACAAGCTAAAGGAGTAATTCTTGCGCAAAGTTGGGCACGAAAATCAAGGCATAGAAGACAACATAAGGTACAGTATGAGCACCATTTAATGTTGTGAGTTTCACGCTGTTTGAGAGAAGTTTTTTAGATTTTTTTTTTTTGAAAAATCCATACGGATTCCATACAACACTATTCGTATAGTTTGTATCTGTACAGTACATACTTTCAGCTTCAAGTGGGCATGGAAATCGAGGCAAAGTGGGCATGGTTTTCAAGGAGTTTTGGGTTGAAGAGATAAGTTGTATTTTGCTGTTTTGTTTTGTCTGCAAATGTATTTTTCCTGAACTTGAAAGATAAATAAATTTGAAGAGCTCCCTAATATAGGTTTTCCCCAAAGAATATTGAAGGGGTTTTGCTTAGGTCTAAGTTGACCAAAAATCTGTGTATTTTTATGTGTGTTGCTGGGCTATTTATGTCCATATTTATTTTTGGCATGTGTTGACAGTCCCATGTGTTTTAATCTGAAAATTTCATTTCCAGAATTCTATATGTTGAATTTATGTTTATGGGAAAGGGCATTTAACTGAATGAGAGTAATAAGGTGAAATTAAAACTAGGTATTGCAGGAAACTTATTAGTCATCAAATTTCAACATTCACATTACCATCACCATGATGTTAAAGGAGAATAGAGCAACAAGTTTCTTTTTGTCACTCAAACAACTACTTGATTAGGGTAATAGTGACTACATAATTCTATGATATTTTTACATCTTCAAAGATTAGACAGAAATATTTGCCAAGATCGTGGATGGTTTCAGATAGTAAGTTAATGTGACAACTTGCAACAGTGCTTTGATCCAAGCAAACATTTTCCTTCTGAGGAATAGACTACATCAACGTCTTGAGCAGTAACATTCCATTTTCTAGTGTGATTTCTATGATATATGGTTTGCGCCTTGACATTTTATCTAGAAGCAAAGAAACATGTCAGTCCCATACATAAATTCCAATCTAAACAATAATTCTAACTTAGAACTGTATATAGAATTTGCAAATCTTTCACGCTTATGAGCAAGGAGGATAAATTTGCAGGAAGCTACAGTTGATATAGATAACATTTCTCATTGACTGGGAATCAACATTTTGCTCTCTTATAATAATGCGTGGAAGGTTGTGGCATCGAAGATGCCATAGTTGAAAGAAGTAATCCAAATCTTCAGGCCCTTTGATCTCTTGAGATGCCTGCTGCACTATATTAAGCAATCATATGTTGCAGCAAATAGAAGATAAGCAATGTATAAAAGGCACTAAATCGTTAAAATATACAAGGGATTTTTGTGATATATTGAAGGATAGTGTCATACAACAAACCAATGTTTCCCTTCTGATATTACATGTTATAAGTTAATTTCAAATTTAGTTTGAAAAATCTGGTAGCATGAGATTGGGGCAAGTTTAGATAAAAGAGCACAAGCCCATAAAATATAAATTAATAACATCGCTTTCACTTGGAATGGGTAATGGTAAAGTGCTGTTGGCATCTTCCCCAGGCTCGGAACTTGTGTGTGAGGCTCAAGAGTGCTGCTAATGAAGAGGCTATTATTTGGAGATGAAACAAGAGAGCGAACTGATAAATGATGATGATGGGATTCTTAGAATTGTTGCAATTACTGTAGTGGGGACTAGAACATGATTAGATGATAATGCATTAAGATGAGGGGCAGTTGACGGAGTCACTAGTGTGAAGCTAAGTCGCCGCCCCCCCACTATTGTGTAACAAATCCTTCGTGTTGGACATGACACGATGATGACACGTCACAAGTTTGACTCATGTATGAAGTGAGAGACATGAAGTTGACTCTTGTCGGGTGCATGCCGAATGCCAAATCATGTCTCGATTATGTGACAAGTGTCCGTCGAAAATCAACCGCACACACTTCGGTTTTGTGCTATTTTCCTTCACTTGTGTTTGCTGTTTTGTAGCTGTAGGAGTGTGGATGACCAACAAAGGAGGAATACAAGTTTTATAGGAGATTCAAGGTGCAAGTAAGTGAATTTCCCTTCCATTTTTTTTTAGTTTTGCTATAATAGTCTGCTAGTCTATTTTTGTTTACATGCATAGCTTTACAACAATACCTTTCTCTTTATGTTCACAACAATCATGTGTCAATCAAGGGCAGAAGGAAAGGGGCAAAAGAAGGGGAGGAATGCCACCTATTGCCGCCCGCCACCCACACCTACCAATTAGTGAGAAAAGCCCTTAACCCCACAAGGTGTTGTTGGTGGCAATATCAAGATCTGAGCTTGTCACCTATTTCCAACTCTCTCCGTTTAAGCTATCTCCTCGGTTAGCTAAGGGGGGTGGTCCCTAAATAGAAAACTAAGTTAAAAGATGCGAGGTTTCTAGGAGATGTTAGAGTGAAATGGATTACTTTTGAGATTGAAAACAAATATACTATGAACAATTTGAACTAAAATTAACTTTAATAACAATCAACACATGAGATAACAATAAGCATATGTAAAACCAGTGCCTTCAAAATATTACTCAAAAAATAAAAGATGCTTGCTCAAAATAAATGATATGCTGTCAAATGGAAGCACAAGTAATCCTGAAAATGAAACAAAGGATGTTAGCACATTAAAATAATCAATACAAGATATAAATATGCTTTCAAGATATATGATTACTTGTTAATTCAAAACATACAAGGAAAAAATCTTGCAAACTAATTAGAGTTCTACTTGCATAATATAGAATGAGATATTACTTGCCAAAACAAAGTATTCAATTCAACATATATTCATAAATGACAAGTATAATGGTCATTTGCAAGTAAAACAATAAAACAAGTTAATATGAAATGCACATAAACTAAAATTGGATGCAAAATTTAAATGCCTAATCTAAGGGAGAGATCATTTTTTTTAGCTCTTACCAAAGGGTAAAAACTGGGGTGACTGTAAGAAAAAGGGGGCGAAGACAAAATTGTCTCATTAACGATACTCGTCCCTTGAGTCTTACCAGTTAGCGTGTACCTTCGTTCCTACAAGGGGACAAACCACCTTCATAATTGCAAGGTCACATACCTTTACCTTACTTCATACTAATTGGAAGAACTTTCCAAGAAAGTATTTCCTATGATTTCTATCAACCGAGCTTATGCTTGGAGGTTAATTTTAAATTCAACTAAATTAGAATGCCTACTATGATATGCAAGTGAGATTGTAAGTGCTATGTGAAAGATTGCTTCATTTAAATATGCTTCAGAAGATTATTGCTCAAGTAAACACAAGATGCATAATCTTCATAAGAATTGCGAGTTGCCAAAGATAGACGATGAACAAACTAAAACAAATTAAGATTGTAGACTTTCTCAATGTAAATTGCAAATACTTTGAAAATAAAATAAGATTTATTCCCGCGATAGCTTTGCAAAAGAAACCTTTAACTTGAGAAAATGAAAAACAATTTGCTTGACATGAAATAAATGATTGTTTTGAAGGATAAATTTGCCTAATACACAATGCTCCAAATATATTCAAAATGGACACAACCATAAAGCATGAATGATTTAGACAATAACCAAGCCAAATATGTCAAAGTTTGCTAAAATAATGAAAATGTTTGCACAAAGTGAGAGAAAATTGCTTTGCAAAGTAAAATGTGAATTTGAGACTTGTAGCAACAATTGTAAATGATGCAAGTTTAAAGAACTTTAACAGACTTGAAAATATAGAAATGCAATTTTACTTTCCAATTAGAGCATGCATATGTGATGTGAGAGCAAAATGGAAAGGTTAAAACCTACAAGTCAATCCAGCCAAGATTCTCTCCATAAAATGGAGAGATAGGGATGTCAATGGGTATGCCCACGCTTCCACAACAAAAACATAAATTTTATAATTATGGTGTTACAATGAAGCTTATGGCTCTTTGAGAGCTACCCGACGAATTGATAAAAGTACAATATGAGGTTTTGAAACCACAAGGAAATTCCTTCAAGTATGGAGCTTCAAGAGAGATGAAGAATGTGCTACAATTAGAAAACAAAAGCTCCCAAAGTGATACACGACTTAGCCTCTTTCGCAAGCCCTCCTAATGCCCCCGACCTTCCTTGAAAATGGAACTTGGAACTTCAGAGAAATTACAACAAAAATGTTAGGGCTGCAAAATTAAAATCAAAGTTAGTGTGAAAAAGAGAGCATGTAAATATGTGATAATGCTACAAATAATAGACAAAACTAAATCAAGTGATGGGAAAAAACCTCATCACTTGTCTAGCTTATGAGAAACTCTTGAATAGCTAGAGAATGAAATGAAAGCACAAATTGAAAGATGTAAATGATATTTTTAGTATTTTGTCTTATGCATAAATTATGTGAAAGTGAACCCTACAAGAACAAATACTATAATTTTTTAGATCTAAATCATGATGAGAGTTCCTTGAAAACAATGCAAAGAGTGGTTTGGTCTCTTTAAGACTTTCACTCACGTTTGTTAGTTGATTCAACAATGATCCTATACAAAACATCCAACAAACATTAGCTCATATGGATTAAATCAATAAACAATGACAATAGAACTTTAGAGTTTGTATGAAAATAGATAGAGATGTCTAGCTTAGAGTATCAAATAACCAATTGCAAATGTAAGATAGCTATACATCTACAATTCAACAAAGAATATGAGCAAAATGAAATATAAATCAAAGACACAAGTAGAGATATACCATCAATGATCCAAACAATGCTCAAATGGAATAACAGTCATGAATGAACCCCAAAGTCTTTTTATTCATATGAATAACACAAGTACACAGAAGCAAAACTTCCACAAGCACAATAACTCATTGCAAAGATTACAAGTGAGATAAAAAAAACTCTTATTATATAGAAGTTTGGGAGTCAATCCCAAGGCAAATGGTGACAATCCCAAAACAAATGGGTGACAATCCCAATTTCGAATTTCCCAAGTGGCATCAAGAATCCCTCAAGCAAAATCAAATTCCATGATAAAACGAAAAGTGTATATGGGTGGGAACAAATGTGGGGACAATTTCCCATAAAAATCTCTGCTAAATATTCTCTTAAAGCCTCTCAAATGTGCATTAATTCCACAAATTCAAATTTCTTAGTAAAAAATTGTTGCATTTATGTCAAGAAATTTGATTTCCTTGAACACATCATTTACTTGATCTTAAGAGTCCACATCACTTTGTAACTTCACTTTAACTCTTCCACAATTTTCCACTTCATTTCTACATCATTTAGCATGGGTGGATATTTATTTTTCTCTATTTATTTAATTGTTTGGTTAATTTATTGCAACTTTTTCCACTAAACTTAAGAAAAATGGGTTTTAAGGGTCTACAACACATTTTTAACCCCTCAAAGTGTCTTAGTAGAAACTTGAGGGTGAGAGGTGTAATTTTTATTACTCATACCCTATACAACTTCTCTAGAAATCACTTATTAGATTTCATATACAATTTTTATTCCAATTTCCGCCATGTGGGAAATTAAAAAAATTAAAAAATAGACCTGATCAAATTCCCCGATTTTTTGTACGATATAGTATGATAATATACAATGACTCTAGACATTAGGACTCACCCAAGGCTACACCATCAAGCCGTACTCCGACTTTGGGGTATATTTGGAGAAAAAAAACTCAATTAACTATTCAGTCCTGGTAGGGAGATGATAATTAACCAAGTGAAAAAACACCTCTTAGAGTAATATTCACTTGATGATAAGGTCTTGTTATTGCTCAAAATGTATAGGCACCATGTTATGAAACCAGCTCACAAAAAGATAGAAAATAGAGATCCACGCCTTAGAATTCAACCTTTTCGAGGAGGCAACCTCCTTTACCTCACATAAATGAACAATTCTTGGATGATACAAATAACAAAACCTCCTTTCTATATATAGGAGTCTAGGGAGTCACAATATAACCTAGCCGACCTAACAATAATAATATAAAGC
>APFE030495965.1:196697-209140 GCA_000404065.3 Pinus taeda | reverse complement strand
TGAAAGATAAATAAATTTGAAGAGCTCCCTAATATAGGTTTTCCCCAAAGAATATTGAAGGGGTTTTGCTTAGGTCTAAGTTGACCAAAAATCTGTGTATTTTTATGTGTGTTGCTGGGCTATTTATGTCCATATTTATTTTTGGCATGTGTTGACAGTCCCATGTGTTTTAATCTGAAAATTTCATTTCCAGAATTCTATATGTTGAATTTATGTTTATGGGAAAGGGCATTTAACTGAATGAGAGTAATAAGGTGAAATTAAAACTAGGTATTGCAGGAAACTTATTAGTCATCAAATTTCAACATTCACATTACCATCACCATGATGTTAAAGGAGAATAGAGCAACAAGTTTCTTTTTGTCACTCAAACAACTACTTGATTAGGGTAATAGTGACTACATAATTCTATGATATTTTTACATCTTCAAAGATTAGACAGAAATATTTGCCAAGATCGTGGATGGTTTCAGATAGTAAGTTAATGTGACAACTTGCAACAGTGCTTTGATCCAAGCAAACATTTTCCTTCTGAGGAATAGACTACATCAACGTCTTGAGCAGTAACATTCCATTTTCTAGTGTGATTTCTATGATATATGGTTTGCGCCTTGACATTTTATCTAGAAGCAAAGAAACATGTCAGTCCCATACATAAATTCCAATCTAAACAATAATTCTAACTTAGAACTGTATATAGAATTTGCAAATCTTTCACGCTTATGAGCAAGGAGGATAAATTTGCAGGAAGCTACAGTTGATATAGATAACATTTCTCATTGACTGGGAATCAACATTTTGCTCTCTTATAATAATGCGTGGAAGGTTGTGGCATCGAAGATGCCATAGTTGAAAGAAGTAATCCAAATCTTCAGGCCCTTTGATCTCTTGAGATGCCTGCTGCACTATATTAAGCAATCATATGTTGCAGCAAATAGAAGATAAGCAATGTATAAAAGGCACTAAATCGTTAAAATATACAAGGGATTTTTGTGATATATTGAAGGATAGTGTCATACAACAAACCAATGTTTCCCTTCTGATATTACATGTTATAAGTTAATTTCAAATTTAGTTTGAAAAATCTGGTAGCATGAGATTGGGGCAAGTTTAGATAAAAGAGCACAAGCCCATAAAATATAAATTAATAACATCGCTTTCACTTGGAATGGGTAATGGTAAAGTGCTGTTGGCATCTTCCCCAGGCTCGGAACTTGTGTGTGAGGCTCAAGAGTGCTGCTAATGAAGAGGCTATTATTTGGAGATGAAACAAGAGAGCGAACTGATAAATGATGATGATGGGATTCTTAGAATTGTTGCAATTACTGTAGTGGGGACTAGAACATGATTAGATGATAATGCATTAAGATGAGGGGCAGTTGACGGAGTCACTAGTGTGAAGCTAAGTCGCCGCCCCCCCACTATTGTGTAACAAATCCTTCGTGTTGGACATGACACGATGATGACACGTCACAAGTTTGACTCATGTATGAAGTGAGAGACATGAAGTTGACTCTTGTCGGGTGCATGCCGAATGCCAAATCATGTCTCGATTATGTGACAAGTGTCCGTCGAAAATCAACCGCACACACTTCGGTTTTGTGCTATTTTCCTTCACTTGTGTTTGCTGTTTTGTAGCTGTAGGAGTGTGGATGACCAACAAAGGAGGAATACAAGTTTTATAGGAGATTCAAGGTGCAAGTAAGTGAATTTCCCTTCCATTTTTTTTTAGTTTTGCTATAATAGTCTGCTAGTCTATTTTTGTTTACATGCATAGCTTTACAACAATACCTTTCTCTTTATGTTCACAACAATCATGTGTCAATCAAGGGCAGAAGGAAAGGGGCAAAAGAAGGGGAGGAATGCCACCTATTGCCGCCCGCCACCCACACCTACCAATTAGTGAGAAAAGCCCTTAACCCCACAAGGTGTTGTTGGTGGCAATATCAAGATCTGAGCTTGTCACCTATTTCCAACTCTCTCCGTTTAAGCTATCTCCTCGGTTAGCTAAGGGGGGTGGTCCCTAAATAGAAAACTAAGTTAAAAGATGCGAGGTTTCTAGGAGATGTTAGAGTGAAATGGATTACTTTTGAGATTGAAAACAAATATACTATGAACAATTTGAACTAAAATTAACTTTAATAACAATCAACACATGAGATAACAATAAGCATATGTAAAACCAGTGCCTTCAAAATATTACTCAAAAAATAAAAGATGCTTGCTCAAAATAAATGATATGCTGTCAAATGGAAGCACAAGTAATCCTGAAAATGAAACAAAGGATGTTAGCACATTAAAATAATCAATACAAGATATAAATATGCTTTCAAGATATATGATTACTTGTTAATTCAAAACATACAAGGAAAAAATCTTGCAAACTAATTAGAGTTCTACTTGCATAATATAGAATGAGATATTACTTGCCAAAACAAAGTATTCAATTCAACATATATTCATAAATGACAAGTATAATGGTCATTTGCAAGTAAAACAATAAAACAAGTTAATATGAAATGCACATAAACTAAAATTGGATGCAAAATTTAAATGCCTAATCTAAGGGAGAGATCATTTTTTTTAGCTCTTACCAAAGGGTAAAAACTGGGGTGACTGTAAGAAAAAGGGGGCGAAGACAAAATTGTCTCATTAACGATACTCGTCCCTTGAGTCTTACCAGTTAGCGTGTACCTTCGTTCCTACAAGGGGACAAACCACCTTCATAATTGCAAGGTCACATACCTTTACCTTACTTCATACTAATTGGAAGAACTTTCCAAGAAAGTATTTCCTATGATTTCTATCAACCGAGCTTATGCTTGGAGGTTAATTTTAAATTCAACTAAATTAGAATGCCTACTATGATATGCAAGTGAGATTGTAAGTGCTATGTGAAAGATTGCTTCATTTAAATATGCTTCAGAAGATTATTGCTCAAGTAAACACAAGATGCATAATCTTCATAAGAATTGCGAGTTGCCAAAGATAGACGATGAACAAACTAAAACAAATTAAGATTGTAGACTTTCTCAATGTAAATTGCAAATACTTTGAAAATAAAATAAGATTTATTCCCGCGATAGCTTTGCAAAAGAAACCTTTAACTTGAGAAAATGAAAAACAATTTGCTTGACATGAAATAAATGATTGTTTTGAAGGATAAATTTGCCTAATACACAATGCTCCAAATATATTCAAAATGGACACAACCATAAAGCATGAATGATTTAGACAATAACCAAGCCAAATATGTCAAAGTTTGCTAAAATAATGAAAATGTTTGCACAAAGTGAGAGAAAATTGCTTTGCAAAGTAAAATGTGAATTTGAGACTTGTAGCAACAATTGTAAATGATGCAAGTTTAAAGAACTTTAACAGACTTGAAAATATAGAAATGCAATTTTACTTTCCAATTAGAGCATGCATATGTGATGTGAGAGCAAAATGGAAAGGTTAAAACCTACAAGTCAATCCAGCCAAGATTCTCTCCATAAAATGGAGAGATAGGGATGTCAATGGGTATGCCCACGCTTCCACAACAAAAACATAAATTTTATAATTATGGTGTTACAATGAAGCTTATGGCTCTTTGAGAGCTACCCGACGAATTGATAAAAGTACAATATGAGGTTTTGAAACCACAAGGAAATTCCTTCAAGTATGGAGCTTCAAGAGAGATGAAGAATGTGCTACAATTAGAAAACAAAAGCTCCCAAAGTGATACACGACTTAGCCTCTTTCGCAAGCCCTCCTAATGCCCCCGACCTTCCTTGAAAATGGAACTTGGAACTTCAGAGAAATTACAACAAAAATGTTAGGGCTGCAAAATTAAAATCAAAGTTAGTGTGAAAAAGAGAGCATGTAAATATGTGATAATGCTACAAATAATAGACAAAACTAAATCAAGTGATGGGAAAAAACCTCATCACTTGTCTAGCTTATGAGAAACTCTTGAATAGCTAGAGAATGAAATGAAAGCACAAATTGAAAGATGTAAATGATATTTTTAGTATTTTGTCTTATGCATAAATTATGTGAAAGTGAACCCTACAAGAACAAATACTATAATTTTTTAGATCTAAATCATGATGAGAGTTCCTTGAAAACAATGCAAAGAGTGGTTTGGTCTCTTTAAGACTTTCACTCACGTTTGTTAGTTGATTCAACAATGATCCTATACAAAACATCCAACAAACATTAGCTCATATGGATTAAATCAATAAACAATGACAATAGAACTTTAGAGTTTGTATGAAAATAGATAGAGATGTCTAGCTTAGAGTATCAAATAACCAATTGCAAATGTAAGATAGCTATACATCTACAATTCAACAAAGAATATGAGCAAAATGAAATATAAATCAAAGACACAAGTAGAGATATACCATCAATGATCCAAACAATGCTCAAATGGAATAACAGTCATGAATGAACCCCAAAGTCTTTTTATTCATATGAATAACACAAGTACACAGAAGCAAAACTTCCACAAGCACAATAACTCATTGCAAAGATTACAAGTGAGATAAAAAAAACTCTTATTATATAGAAGTTTGGGAGTCAATCCCAAGGCAAATGGTGACAATCCCAAAACAAATGGGTGACAATCCCAATTTCGAATTTCCCAAGTGGCATCAAGAATCCCTCAAGCAAAATCAAATTCCATGATAAAACGAAAAGTGTATATGGGTGGGAACAAATGTGGGGACAATTTCCCATAAAAATCTCTGCTAAATATTCTCTTAAAGCCTCTCAAATGTGCATTAATTCCACAAATTCAAATTTCTTAGTAAAAAATTGTTGCATTTATGTCAAGAAATTTGATTTCCTTGAACACATCATTTACTTGATCTTAAGAGTCCACATCACTTTGTAACTTCACTTTAACTCTTCCACAATTTTCCACTTCATTTCTACATCATTTAGCATGGGTGGATATTTATTTTTCTCTATTTATTTAATTGTTTGGTTAATTTATTGCAACTTTTTCCACTAAACTTAAGAAAAATGGGTTTTAAGGGTCTACAACACATTTTTAACCCCTCAAAGTGTCTTAGTAGAAACTTGAGGGTGAGAGGTGTAATTTTTATTACTCATACCCTATACAACTTCTCTAGAAATCACTTATTAGATTTCATATACAATTTTTATTCCAATTTCCGCCATGTGGGAAATTAAAAAAATTAAAAAATAGACCTGATCAAATTCCCCGATTTTTTGTACGATATAGTATGATAATATACAATGACTCTAGACATTAGGACTCACCCAAGGCTACACCATCAAGCCGTACTCCGACTTTGGGGTATATTTGGAGAAAAAAAACTCAATTAACTATTCAGTCCTGGTAGGGAGATGATAATTAACCAAGTGAAAAAACACCTCTTAGAGTAATATTCACTTGATGATAAGGTCTTGTTATTGCTCAAAATGTATAGGCACCGCGACAACGACTCAGGTCGGAGGCTATCACCCTGATCCCCAACCTCTTCATTTAAGTTGTTTCCCAACAATAAGCTATGGGGGGTAGACCCTATAGATATGGAATGGAGAAGGACAAGTTGGGAACCGACTAGTTCGAGAGACATAGTTGAGTGGCCAAGTACTTGCTTAGATTTAGCAAGATATTAAGGATTCCATTAGGTTTATATAATTGAAACCAGTGCCTTATGGAGACAACAATCTTACTTTACAAATTTAAGACCAAGTGCTGGATGGAAAACTATTGCTTTGATGAGTAACTATCCTATATGCAATGAAATTCTTGAGACTTATGTGAATTGCATGAATCTTGGTTGATTTTACTTAAATGCCTAGTCTAAGTATATCCTTTGATATTTGTCTGTATTGAGCCTAAACTTTATAGAAAATGACAGAGAAAAGTTAAGCTGAAGTACACATGGGTGTGATTAACGATCTCTCTTCTTGAAATCTAAAGTATTCAGTGCCTCCGGCGTTGCAGAGGCTATGGCTCTAACGACTGCAAGGCCATTGTTTTAGATACTAAAATTGGTAGACTTATCAAGAGAAGATGCAAAATGTGTTCCTATCTCTCTATCAACCAAGCTTATGCTTGGAGGCAAATTTTAATATGCAAGACTAACTTAGGATGCAAATGTAAAGAGGAAAAGAGAGATGATTAGCAAAGTGAGATTGTTAAAGTTAAAGTACTTTATTTATGGTTATTCTTTAGTATATTGACAAGTACTTATTAGTGATGACAAGTAAAATACAATCTCATTAACAAGAATATGTGCCAATAAGAAACAAGGGATAATCACAAATTAGAATCACTATAATATGAATGCTATTCACAATGGTACACTAATATAGAGTTCAAAATTAGGTATCCACTTAACATGTGAATTGCAAATCAAATGATAATTAGAGAACTTATCCCTTCAAACAATTAGCCAAGGATTCTTAGTGCAATGTGACAAGATTATTAATGCCCTTAACTGTTAGCCTCTCTCATAAAAACAATAATAAATCCAAAAATAAATAAATAAATTAAATATTCCAAGTTAGGAATTTGTGCCTAACTCTTGGGTTGTTCCTCTAAGATAGGAGTTAGTTTAGGTAACTCATATATTGGTGTGTGTCTGGTGAGAAACTATCTCAACCAAAGGAGAAATTATCTCAACCAAAAGTGTCTAAGATAGCACACACTATCTTGAGAACACTATCTCTCATCTATTTATTTGTAACATTATATTCAATTTTTTCAACAATAATGAGAGTGAGAATACCTGAAGAAGCATGAGGCTTCTGCCTTTTTCTGCCAATATATTTTGTGTCTGGTTTTATATATTTGTCTGAGTTGTTTTAATATGTATTATGTGGTATCAGAGCTATGTTAGACCTTTGTGAGCCTGCATCGACGCTGCATCCAAAGTCACCACAGTTCAGATCAATTTATTTTTTTATTGCTTGAGGACTGGTTCAAATTTGCCATCATTGGGCGATTGCATTAGTAGCTGCGTGCGTCGAAGAAGCTTGGATCATGGTAACCTGCGTGAAGGAATTAGAGCTTAGATCATAGCACAAATAGAACAAGGTCAACAATTGAACTTCTTCTCGAATTGTTTTATTGAATTGCTTTAAATATGTGTTCAGTATTTTAAAGCCGCGAGATGGTGAATTTTTCTGTTTTTTTTTTTGGCCTGGTTTGATACTGCGCTCGAGATTTATGACAATTAAAGATTTACTGCTGGGGTTGTATAGAATTTTTCTATTGAGTTGTGGCTTCAATTATCGATGAATAACACCTAACAAATTATAAGCTTCAAAACCTGGCAGAAACGACTGCTAGAGAACAGGAATTTTGACATCCAACGATTCCACTGCATTTCTTTTCCCAATTTTTTAACCTTTTTTTATTGGGTTTAAAACTTGTCCAAGAAATCAAGGTACATGAAATCTTGCCAATTTTTTGAATCCATCATTGTCTATCCCCGTGGTTCGACAATGTATCACTTGTATGAATCAGTGGCTTACAACTAGTCAGATTCCTAATGGGATTGTCATCTTGAGGACGGTTGTGTGGAGTCCATACTGGCTCACCCACGAACAACCTCATGGCCTTGATGTAGTTGGATGTATCCAGGGTGAAATGATGATAGATTCTTGCGGATAAAACAATCAAGTCCCCTTTCTTTAACCAAACTCGAATCCATTTGTCATTACTGTCTCTTACATCACAGTATCTGCTACCCTCCAAACAGTAATGTATCTCCTCGTCATTGTGGATGTTCTCCTCAAAAAAAGGTCTTCTTGAGCTTCTCATGATAGTTGGGCAGTTTTTCTGGAGAACATGTGATTATGTCCATGTATGTATACCCTCTGTTCTCGCGAATTTGCTACAGCTCTAGATCAGTTTCAGATTTATCAGCGTCCAGGTGCCAGTATAATAACCCCAAATCTGCAAGCCCTTCCAAAGAAACGTATTGCTGCAGCTCAGAGTAATGAGGCAACCTCTGATCCTCATCAGTTTTGTTCATATACCACGCTTCCATAGTTGACCAGGGAACTGAGCGCACGATTTTTCACTTTGGGATTGAGAGACTGTGTATTTGGCGCAGAGACAAACTGTGGCAGCATGTTGTGCAGAGGTAGATGCAGATGAATGGAGTTGGAGCTGGGTTATTGAAGCAGTGATTGATGAAGTTGATTATGCAACGTTCAGCAAGAACCGGATCAGCGTTGAAGTAGTGGACCGATTTCCTGAGGCTGAAAAGTACAATGACAGTCATCGATTCCAAGCTGCATTAGTTCTGGACTGTACGCAGGAATAAACTGTGAGTTAATGATTCTTACCAGTGCATCACCCCTTTACTTTTGATACTTTCTTTGTTCGTTTCTCAGAGTAGAATAGCAGAGTTTCATTAATAAGAGTCAGAACTTGCTGGCAATTTTCGATTTTATGGACGCAACAACGAGTTTATCCCTTTCTTCAACCTGCGATTGCCATTTTGAGGTTGTCGCTGATCAATTTGCTTCCTGATGTTAGTGGTTTCGCTTCGTTTCTCAAATAATACGATTTATGTTGGTTTGACGGTGCCAGATTGTGTATAAAGTTTCAGCTCGAGCCATCATTCATTCTAAAATTCAGATTGGAAGTATTCAGAAACGATAAACTACAAATTCAAGGCACTGATCTTGTGTATGGACTTCAGTACCACGCGTGGAACTTCATCTAGGTTTAAGCATATAATGAAATTGGGACTTGAAGATTTCAACTAAAATATTGCTATCTTCACTCTATCTTCACTCTGGCTCAGATTGTTGAAGATTGTCATTGATTTTGTCATAAGAGTGATGTTTTTTTTTGTAATTTTTGGAGCATCCCTACTCACCACTAGAAACCACTAGCCCATGTCCTGGCGAATGTTGTGCGTGTTTGATTGCTTCTTTGCAATTAAAGGATTTGCACATCCAGGACTTCACCAGTAGTTTATGATGAATTACATGTTTTGGAGCTGTCACAATTTCTCTCGTTGCGCTAGTAGAGGGCCACTCCTTGCACTTAATAAAAGCTTGGTCTAGCCCATTATCCGAGTAACCTCTTTTGCTCAGGTTTCATGCCAGGCAGCGGTCTTTTCAGGATTTTTTGATCATTTGGATTGTGATCTTTAAACAAGCAGTGTTAGTAGTTGTTTCACTAATCAGTGGGATAACATTCTGAATTCAATCTTTTCACAAAAGGAACAGAAAGGCATTTTTTTTTGCAGCGTTCTCATAAAACAGACAAATTTCCAATTGCCTAAGAATTGGAGGAGAATTCTCTGGCTTTTCTGTTGACTTGGTGTCACTATAGTAATCCTTGCATGGAGCTTCCACGGTTTTACAAGAGAGCAAAATGGATCGATTGATTAGC
The DNA here is from genome assembly GCA_000404065.3 of Pinus taeda. Taxonomy (NCBI): domain Eukaryota; kingdom Viridiplantae; phylum Streptophyta; class Pinopsida; order Pinales; family Pinaceae; genus Pinus; species Pinus taeda. The sequence goes on along the minus strand of APFE030495965.1, from coordinate 199,761 downwards.
GGCTACAATATGTACAGTTCAGTGGAGGAAATGCAATTATTAGTATTGCATTCAGAGTGGGTTGATTTATAAGCAAAATGGGAAATATGTAAAGTTAAAAAAAAAAAAAGGAGGGGATCCATCATAATTTTTTTATGGAGGAATAAGGGCATGTTTTAAATTTTTTAGAGTGGTAAGGTTATGAAAGCTTTTTTTTTGTATTCATGATAAAGTTATTGGAGTCATAAGATGCATTTTTTTTAGTGTGGAGTGATAAGTGATTTTGTGGAGTGACAAGGATTGATTTTTCTTTCTTTGTAAGTTTGAAGTGATTGGTTTTTCAAAAGAAAGCTCATTGTTGTGGGAGGTTGAGTAACACATTTGCTTCCAAAATTTGCAAGCGTTAGATTCTCATTATTTGAGAAATCAGTGGCAATGTTGTAAAAGATGAAAGATTGATGACCTTATTACTTAATAAAGACATATTATTTGTAGTGATTGTGTCCTAGATCCACCCGAAATTGAATAAGGGGATCTTAGGTACACGAAGAGTGTGTTGATGATGGTGCATGCTTCATGTTGTTGCTTTTTGATTTGTGTCTAGTTTTGACACATAAATGATCTCATTTAACACACATAAAGTTCAATGCCAACAAGCACAACACTTGTAACAAAATAGCTTCAAGGAAGGATAATTAAGCTCAACACATGCATTTGCGTCACTACAACAAATAATCAAAGTTTTCAACATCGACATTCTACCACAACAAACAAATTCCCTCAAATACAATCAAGTTTATGAATCTACAAACTCTAGCATTTCAAAGCAAAGTCTACATCAACATTCTTGCAAACAATTTTATTGAACTTGTAATCAAACTCAAATTAAATTGAATTGTAAGGGTGCATTCTCGGTTGAAACTGACACCCACATTTTGATTTGATTAGAAGTCAAGTGCGTCAATTCTCTTCCACTTAGTCAAATTAAGACAAGTGAATTCTTTGTTTTATGAGAGTCATTAAAATCATTGTAAGCTTTTTGGGTGCATTTTCGACAGTGTTCGACACCCTTCCTTTAAGAAAAATCAAGTGAATGCACGAATATTAACTCTAAAGAAAAACAAGCAACAAGTTCACATCTCCTGCAAGCGAGTGTGAGTATTCATTCAAGAAATTTTCGTCAAAAACTACAAAGTTCAAACCTTCAAGCAAGCTAGAGTGAAGTTCATTACAGCAACCATCAAAGCAACCAAACAAGCAAGTTGAGATCGACATCAAGCGAGCGTGGCTATTCCTTCAAGTGAGCGTGAAGTCATTAAGTAAGGCAAGTGAGCATTCACACAAATACAATCGTCATCAAGCGAGCGTGAATTCTAGAGTTTAAGCAAGAATTTTCTACAACTCTAGCAAGTGTTCCCAGCAAGTGCAATAAGCAACAAATCAAGCGAGCGTGCCATTCAAGTCCCATAGCAAGTGAGCCTGTCAAGCAAGTAACAAAATCAAGTGAAACAGTTCAAAGAACGACATCTACGACAAGTGAGCCTGATTTACAGTGAGCAAGTTCAGATGGCACAACATATTCAGTTGTTAAACATTCTTCATAGTTTGATCATCTCCAATAATGAAAACATGGTGCACGTCAGCAAAGAAACTCTTGCTGATCTTTCACGACATCTACAACAAACACATGAAACCATTGAATTTCTTCAACTAGAGTCGAAACTACAAAGAGATGAGCTGCAACAAAAGAGTGCTTCTTCTAAGTCATTCAACCATACATATGAAGATAAATATGTTGATTCCAAATCACTCATCCAAACAACTTCAAGTGTCGAAGTTGTTCCAGTTAAAAATTCTTCCAAACCCATCATCAAGCCCTGGGAAGAAATTCAAAATAACAAAAATCGACGAGGCTTAGGATATGTCACTGATGACACCAACTTACATATCCCAGATTATTCCAAGCCAATTACGTTCGTGAGTGCAGGATTTCTTGAACCACTCACCTCAGTAGGTTCTGAGAAAGTTGTAGACGAATAGAATTGCATGCAACCTGAAGTTGATGTCCAACCAAAATGTTCTCATTGTCAAAGAACCGGTCATATGGAAGATCAGTGTTTTGATCTCCATCCTTGTTGCCATTGTGGCAAGCCCAATCATTCCTCAGAAAAATGTCGCAACCAACAAAAATCAGCCAGATTGAAGATACATTATGAATGGATTGATCGTTGGGAATGGTCATCCACAGTCAAAAGATTGTCTCAGTTCTACAACCGACTACAATCACACATAGTGCAGCCAGCAGTGAACCGATGATGGTACTCTCATGCAGTTGAATGAGCAAGTACAACAGTGAAACTCTCCTACACCTGAAGGGGGGGAGTTCAAATATATTTTGGAGAAGATTGTCTCTCCTTTCAGCGGACAAAGGGGGGAAATGTCAATAAAATTGACAAGTGGTTGTCTGACTGAAAGTCTCGACAACATCAGTGAAGCAGCTAGTGGGCATCTTCATCAGCCAGTGGGCATTTGTCATCAGCAGTGAGCATCGACAAATTTGCCAGTGGGTGACCAACAACAAAGCGGCAGTGAGCAGCTTTCATCATAGCAAAAGCAACATTGAGTTGCTTTTCGACATCTTCAGCCAGTGGGCGATCATCATCAGCAAATACGCCAGTGGGCGTTCATCAAATTGTGTCAGTGGACACTGGATGCTGTTTTCAAGCAAAGGACAGTTGGATCTTTTTGCGGCTTGGCACATGATGGAGTTGTCAAGCGTCCTTCTGAGATGAATTAGTCATGCAGCTGACTCAGTCTCTTCATATTGCAATTTCTTCAGCGTCCAGATTTGGCGGTTTTTTCAGGCAATGCTTTTGAGGATCAACATGAGAAATTGGAAGATGGTTCCTCGTTCTTATTTTGGATTTATCATTGAAGGGGGGAATGTTAGCCTCTCTCATAAAAACAATAATAAATCAAAAATAAATAAATAAATGAAATATTCCAAGTTAGGAATTTGTGCCTAACTCTTGGGTTGTTCCTCTAAGATAGGAGTTAGTTTAGGTAACTCCTATATTGGTGTGTG
>APFE030495965.1:143047-186820 GCA_000404065.3 Pinus taeda | reverse complement strand
GCTAAAATATTATCTATATAAAATAATTACATTTCAACCATTAAAGGGGGAAAACCTGTTCTTTATAGACCCTCATTTATTTTACCCAATTTTGCGCTCAATATGATCTAGTAGACTGAGTGATTTGTAATAAAATAATTTAGTTATTTAGCTAAAATTATTCCCAAAACAATTTACAGAAGACTTGACTAGAATACTAGGACTTACCTAAGGTCTTGATGACAAAATCCACTCTAGCTTTGGGGTAAGGCTGGAGGAAAAAACTATGTTGATAATTTTTGTTTATAAACACAGATGAAACGGTGAGACAGGTTGTTACATACATTATGGTCTTACTAAGATCATTTACATTACAAACTGCAGAACAAGTTTACAATTATGATAGAATGATGTCTAATGAATCCATGATGATATGAATGCTCGAAAATGATGGAATCTTCCTTGAGAAAAAATGTACTGCTATAGGGTAGTTGACATAGAGTGGTCAACATATGGATCTACTTGGGAACACGTTGCTTTACCGAAGGAATATGAGAATCCAAAATCTGCACCCAAGCAACACACACGTTCATATAAGTAGCGTCCATATGAATATAATCCCAAAATCATCTCATAGCATTAAGTACATGAACTAGAAGCTCTAAAATGTAAATCTAACCAAAGGACAAAAGTGAAACTTAATCTATGAAACAAAATACTGAAATGAAAACTACTATAACAACACAAATAATAAGGAGTAGGGTTAGAAATACAATACAGAGGATGCCCTATGGAATCAAATGTGTCCAATGAATTCCTTCTTGAGCATCTGCATGCTGTTTGGGAGATCCATAGGTTGTTTCCCAAATGTGCCATGTGCGATATTAATCATTCTAGGATTTTGACTTATCATACTGTTGCGTTGTATAACGACATCAGATTTATCAGGCTTCTTTATTTTTCTCTTCTGCTTCATATTTTTCTTTGTGCTAGGTTGAGACGCTGATGATGTGGAACATTTTGCTTGATCTTGAAAATTTTCAGATGAAAAATTATAAGTATCAACGATATTTGTGATATGCCTCTCTTCATTCTGCATCTGTCTGTCAAGGGTGATGGATTAACCTTATATGTATTAAGATGATTTCCTTCAGTTACCCTTTTATCTGGATCGCCTTCAATTAGCCACTTTTTAATGGAACTTCTTCATAATAAGATGGATCTTACTTCAGCAAACAGGGAGGCTTATGATCTGTTGACGACTCTTTATTATCTGACTTGGGTTGAAAATTATTTCTATGTGATCTTTCCATTTTGTCCAACTTATTCTGAATAAAAATCATTTGTTTAGAATGCTTAACTTTCATAGCATTGATTTCCTTTGCATGACTTGTTTCCATAGCTTTTATTAATTGTACTTTCTTTTCTTCCATGGCTAACAATCTGTTCTGAAGAAATATCTGAGTAGTTTCCATGTCCTTTATCATTGTGTTATGATTTACTTGAATATCAATAATTTTTTTCTCATGATTTTCTTCTATGGTGATCAAACTATTTTGCATGGGGGCTATCTGATTATAGTGGTTAACTTTCATGATCTTTATTTCCTCAACATGTTTTTCTTCTATAGCCAATAACCTGTTTTGCATAGAACCCATTTCCCTGGCGTGATCTGTTGTTAATATAGCTTGGTTAAGTTCCATGTTCTTAATGAGTTGAGCCTGGTTAGTCTCCATATTCTTAATTACTTGTGTTTGATTGAGTGGCATATATTTAACCATTTGATTTAATTCCTTGACAAGATCGTTATCATCTTCTTTAGTCTCTTTTACTTCGACTTTCACTTTGACTTTTCACTTATCTCCATATTTATCTTTAAAAGAATTAATGATTGATTTTAAAGAATCAAAAGTGTTATTAGGAAACTCAATAAACCAATCTAAAGCATCTCCATATAAGGTGAGAACGAAAATGTTCATCTTCACATTTTCATGGTTAGAATATGGGCAACACTTGCTTGTATAGAGGCTGAAATTCAGAAGGTGAGTCTCGGCAGTAAAAACATTGTCACCTTGAAAATGAGGAAATTCATCGATGATTTCACCAACTTCATAAGGATAATCATGCGAAGCTCTGTGAATGTTAGTAAAATCATAAGGTGCAAACAAGTGATCCATGATGACTTGCATAAATGGAAAAGGAGGGGGATGCTAGGGATAGGGATGCTAGGGACAAAGATCATTGTTCAAGAAAATCAAGAGATCCACAAGAAGCAAGCTTCTAATAGAAATTCTTGTAAGAAATGAAAGAAGTGGATTCGCCACTTGAACATGAATCTAGCTTTTAGATCCAAAAAGAAAAAACTGAAAGGTTAGTCAGGGAGAAACATATGGATAGCAGGGAGGGTTTCTTGTCTGAGAAATAATGGATGAATAAGTAGAGTTGCCACCCAAACATGAAACTAACTAAAATGTTCAGGTGCTAAAGGTGCAAATAGGAAAGATGAACAAGGTGATGAGAAGATTAGTGAGATATCAAAGATAAGGCAATGAAAAGATGAAGAAATACAATGGTGCCATAAAATGTGGCATTGTAGGATAAGAAATGATGGAAAATTGAGAAGATGAATATGATTAAGACAAATGTTGCAAAGCCAAGGTTTAATAAATTGGTCCCCGACAACGACGAAATTTGTTTTTGTGCCACTTGACGGGCTAATGAATGGCGGAAAATATTAGATGATTAGAAAAATGTCATGAGGACCAAGGACAAAAAAACTCTATCTCTGACAACGAAACCAAAAAATGTTGTCGTTCAAAATCTATAGGCACCACGACAATGACTCAGGTCAGAGCCTGTCACCCTGATCCCCAACCTCTCCGTTTAAGCTGTCTCTCAACAACACACTATGGGGGGTAGACCCTATAAAAATGGAATGAAGAAGGACAAGTTGGGAACCAACTAGTCTGGGACACACAATTGAGTGGCCAAGTACTTGTTTAGATTTAGCAAAATATTAATGATTCGATTAAGTTTATATGATTGAAACTAGTGCAATATGGAGTCGACACTCTTGCTTTAAAAATTTAATACCAAGTACCAGATGGAAAACTGCTGCTTTGACCAGTAACTATCCTATATGCAATGCAATTCTTGAGACTTATGTGAAATGTAAGAAAACCCCTTGATTTTAATTAAATGCCTAGTTTAAGTATGTCCTTTGATCTTTGTCTGTATTAAGCCAAAATTTATAGAAAATGGGAGAGAGAAGTTAAGGTGAAGCACATGAGGGTGTGATTAACGATCCCTCTCCTTAAAATCTAACATACCCGGTGCTTTAGAGGTTTTGGCTCTGATGACTTCAAGGTCATTGTTTTAGATACTAAAAATGATAGAATTTTCAAGAAAAGATGCAAAAGGTGTTCCTATCTCTTTATCAACCAAGCTTATGCTTGGAGGTAAATTTTAATATGCAAGACTAACTTAGGATGCAAATGCAAAGAGGAAAAATGGGATGATTAGCGAAGCAATATTGTTAAAGTTAAAGTTTTTTATTTATGGCTATTCTTGAGTTATATTTACAAGGCTTAGTTATTAGTGATGGAAAGTAAAAGACATTCTCATCAATAAGAATATGTACCAATAAGAAACAAGGGAAAACCACAAATTAGAATCACTATAGGATGAATGTTCTTCACAATGATACACCAATATAGAGTTTAAAATTAGATATCCACTTAACATGTGAATTGCAAATCAAATGTTAATTAGAGCACTCATCCCTTCAAACAATTAGCCATTGATTCTTAGTGCAATGTAACAAGATTATTAATTCCCTTATCTCTCCAAGATATGCCAAAAAAGATAGATGTTTTACCAATATATTCAAGATAACAACACTATTAGATAATGTAACAAATGCTTCTTAACCAAGCAAGGGAATGCCAATGGCCATTCAACTTTAGAGGATATTCAATTTAAACAAAAAGTCCTTCGAATCTCCCGAAATTCCAATGTAAAGCTATCCTTCAATAAGATATATCGCCAATAAAAAAGAGACTGATAATTATACCAACTTTCTTGTATCGACGAAGACAAGGTGTCCAATCAACCACTTATGTATGCAGATTTCAAACGAGTAGAAAACCACCTATGCTTCAATGTTCAACAAAACATTTTATGACATTAGAGACCATTTAAGATGCCAATAAAATGCAAATAGATGTAGTTACTTATCAGTGACAAGTTTAGAACAAGATCTTATCGCTGTTGCCTAGAATACTAGTCCCTAAAATTATGACAGATGCCAAATAGTGACAAAAAAATATTTTATGATGTTTGCTTGATTAGTCTTTGGCTACTGCTATAATGAATTTTTCCATTGTGAGTTTCCAATCAGTACACATATATAGTATGACAATTTCTTAAATTGTTTATGATAAATTGAATAAGATAATTTTTCCAAATATTAATGATCATAAACAAGTGCTTCTTAGTTAATTGATTGACAACTTCTTAATGCTTAAAAGAATTAGATGGATTGTATGTGTGTGTGTGCACACTTCAGTAGATAGATCAAGGGGTAAGAGGCAAACCAATAGGCTCGTGGCCTTGTTGATGACTTGAGGGCCTGTTTTATATGCCTACAAATTAATTGATGCCTTTAAAACCCTTGCAAAATTGCCAAGAAATCTATGTCAGCTTAGGATATACTTGAAATGAGGGCTAGAAGGATAATAACGAAGGCTAAAAGTGAAATGATGAGGAATCAAAGCCTTGGAAGGGCAGTGGATAGGGTGAGAAACCCTTTTAGGACTTGCGACATACCACATAGGGAAAAGGAAGGCTTGCTATGAGGCAAAGGGAAGCCAAGTGAGGAGGGATAAGCCCACAATAAGGAGGAGTTGAGAGGAGGCTTTGAGGGATGCCACAAGGCTAGAAGGGAGCTTCAGAAGAGGGAGATAGAGGGATGTAGATTGTGGAAAGGGAATAATAGCTTGAGAAAGAGGTATGGAAGGAGCCTATTTCAACCTTGAAGATTAACGTAGGGTTTGGAGAGCCTTTTAGGGCGTGAGTTAGGCCTTTAAGGCGTAAAAAAATTGCCCTACTTTAGAAAAATAAATCAACCTTAGATCTTTTTATTTCAACGAATACTCTTGAAATTTATGGCCATGCAAAAAAATATTTGAGACTTGATCCTGCCCTCCATGGCTTAGATATGTCTCAAATTCCAAAAATCTCTCCTTAAAATCTCATATCTACATCTGCACTAGTAAAAAATGAAATAGCCAAGACCAAATATATACAAAACTAAAACCAAAACCCAAAACCCATATATTAGAAATTTAAAATTATTTTATAAAGACTTCAGATCTATACAAATAAAATAAAAATCTACTAGATCTGAGGAGTATGAGTTCGAATCCCCTCTTGGATCTATAAAATAAAGCTCTTCCTAGTCAGATCTATCAATTAAACTCAATATATGAAAGATATATAATTTTAAATGAGGCACTAGCCAAGAAATCTTGCAAGAGAAATTTCATTAGATAAATCTTGAGATTTCAATCAGAAATGTTCTTCAGATCTTATGCCTTGGGAGTTGGCTGGTCCAACCGAGGAATTCCCCTCACGCCCAAGTTCTCGAATATAAAAGATCTCTGCACACTCAAATCAAGTTGTTAGATCTATAGAGATATAAAACAACACTATAATCTTCAAGAATTATAAATACACGCTAATTCAATTAAATTAAAATGTTATCTTAGATCTAACAGATTATTCCCAAAGGCTAAAAATCAACAAATTCATACTTCAAAAGAGCATTAAGAACAATGTTACCATAAGAAATAGGAGATAAACACCACCATTAATGAAAACCCCAAAGACTTTGCGTTATTATTATTCCAGAAAAATTACAAGAGAGTTTCAAGGGTTAGTAAACGATTCAATGATTAGATAATTTTTGAGACAAATGACTTCTAATTTATAGATAAATTCTCCAGATGACTAGTTGACTTGATCCACGTCAAAGTAATATCGAACGTTGATAAATATTTAATTATATTTTAATCTCCACTGTCAAAATATTTATTTTTTGAGGAATTTTTGAATTTTTCTTTTAATTTTTTTAATTAGTTCAAAATTAATTATTTTGATCTAATTTCCTCAAAAAATGACTTTGACTTAACCACCAAGGCCCAAGTGTCCAAAATTTCTTGAAATTTTCAATTTCCCTTGCTGGAGGACCTCCAAAAATGATTTTAGCTAGAACCCATGATTTTTATTTTATTTTGGAGAATAATTTTTTCCTAAGACTTAATTTTGGCTCTAATTAATTAAATTTTTGGTTTAATATTTTTTTAATTTATTTTTGCCAGAAAATTTAATTAATTGACACATGAGAGGATTAATAATTTTTTCCAACCCTCTAATATTTAGCCACGGTGCTAAAATATTATTTACATAAGGTAATTACATTTCAATCCTCAAAGGGGGAAAACCCATTCGTTATAGGCCCTCAATTATTTTACCCAATTCTACGGCTCAATATGATATAGTAGACGAAGTGATTTGTAATAAAATAATTTATGTAATTAACTAAAATGATTCCCAAATCACTTTACAGAAGACTCGACTAGAACATTATGACTTATCTAATATCTTGACGACAAAATCCACCCTAGTTTTGGGGTGAGGATAGAGGGAAAAACTTTGTCGATCATTTGTGTTTAGAAACACAGATGAATTGGTGAGACGAAAAACCTCCTAGGATGAAAATCATTATTAAAATAATAGTTTTACATAGGTTGTTACATACATTATGGTCTTACTAAGATAATTTAAATTGCAAACTGCAGAATGGGTTTACAACTATGATAGACTGATGTCTGATGAATCGAGGATGATCTGAATGCTCTAACACGATGGAATATTTCTTGCGAAAAAGTGTACTACTATAGGGTAGTTGACATAGAGTGATCAACAGGTCCCAAGCTACCTAGACCTGTTACATGACTCAAACTCATCATACTAACACCACTTTACATCATCCTCGTAGGGCTTGTGGAATCTGGGTTCAACAGAAAATGATAAGAAGAAGTAAAGTTGAAAAACTATGGTAATATGATTATCTTTGATGGTACAAACATTCTTTGGTACATCCTTGGGAATGGAGTCTTCAAATAATCTTTAGGTTCCACTCAAGTGGTCAACACCTCCCTCCTCTAATTTCATCAGGGTCTTCTAGTATTCCATTTGTTGGAAGTGGGGTAGCGAAAACAACTTTAAATGTTGAGAGAAACATCCTTTAACTATTTAGCAAGAAAACAGGCTCAAAAACATTTTGATTTTAATGACTTAATGAGAAAATTGTATTTTATGGTTAATTTCTTGTGTTTGTCAATTTATCATCATTGATGTAGTAGTAAGTACTAGACTTTCATTGATGAATCATGATTGTATGTATAATGTATGATTGAATTTGTATCGTCATCATGTCCTTTGTGTCTTGTTCTTGGGGCCCTGTGTCAAGTGTTTTCATGTCCTCCATGTTTCACGTCCCTCTGTCATGTGACTTAGGTGTGAGGTCTACTATTGGAAGCAAGGACATAAATAAAGAGGGTGAAAAAATGTTTGTTGGGTCTATTTAGGCAATGGAGGAAACCTAGGACTGCGTAGTGTGCTAAAAGGAGGAGAAATAGGTAAAGGTGTAAGTACATATGGTTGGGAATGAATGTAGTATACCTAGAGGGGATAATATGCGGTGCAAAGGGAGGTACCCAAGGGAATAATGTAATAATGGGATGGGTCATAGTAAAAATAAGGTGGTTAACCTGTATCATGTAAGGAACCACAAGTAGTTAACAATAATGAAATAAGACCATGGTATTAGATAGATGGTATTGAGGGAACCATGGTAATGACTCATGGTATTGTATGTATGAAGCCTATATAGAGGCTAGGGATTCCCCATTGAGAGATGTCAAGGATTATTGTATGAACATGCATATGGCTTGTGGAATGTTCTCTTTCTTTAAGGAGTGAATGTATGGTGTTGCCCTACCTTAAGGGTTTTGATCAATGAAGAAGCATTTATATCTATATTATGATCTTGTTATTTATTGGGTTTATTTGTATTTTCATATATTTCCGGGTTAGATCTATAACAGGTCTATTCAAGCGATGGAGGAAACCTAGGATTTCTTGGTGTGCTAAAAGGAGGAGAAATAGGTAAATGTGTAAGTGCAGATGATTGGGAAAAACTTGGCATAGGCATTAGAGGGGCAAGAGAATGGGAAATCAATGGGTCCTATTATAGTAAAATATTGTACTTCTTGAGACAAAGTCCAAAAGCTCAAGTGCGAGACCTGCTGCATCTTAGAGGCCATTGTCACCTCACCAACCCTCTTTTTGCTCGAGGCTAGTTTTGCTATGGCTCATAGGATGTTCTCCCTGTAGATATTAGAGATTAAAAGGCCTAGTCATACTGAGTCAAGAACTCCCCAATGCTTCTACTTCAGACTCGACCAATCAAATGATTTGATCAATTAGGGTTTGTGTGGAAGATAGGATTTCCAGGTTTCTTTAGGGTGATCAAGGTTATAGTTCAAAGGAAATGTCCCCAAACATACACAACCATGAGAATCCCTAGAGAGTGAAACTCTAGCAAAATGTTTCTTTTTTGTGATTTATGAAAAGGGTGTAAAGTGATGGTGAATGAAAGATCAATGCCTTAGCTTATCAATGAATTTTTGGGCATATAGAGTTAGACAAAGTGTAAATCTATGGAAAAGAGCTGATGGAAGTGATTTCAAGGAGAGAGAGGAAGTTACACTTTCCTTTATTCCTTATACCTTAATGTCCTTAAACCTCCTTTGGAGATTGAAAGGGAGGAAGCTACACTTGGGTTCCTCTCAAGAAATTTGATGAAAATCTTGGTCAAGAAGATATTAGAGCCATAAAACATTCAACAATGCTTTGGTGAAAATTTCATTAAAAAACTAATTCTTCAACACACACAAGATGGAGGAAGATACTTATAATACATTAGCACATATCATGAAAGAATCACCAATAATCATCAAAGAGAGAGAACCATCCAATCAACATATCCTCCCCAAGACCATTTTGCTCAACTTGAAATATACACAACTAAATTATAAGAGAAAAATCGTCGAAAATTTTAGATTACATATAGAATTTCTCCCCAAAAACTCCATGAGAAAAGGAGGTGAGAGCTCTATCTATTTATAAGAAAGAACCTCAACTCATTATTACAATAAAAACTATTTTCTAAACTAAAATTCCCTATTTTAGACTATGGAGGGACAAAATGCCCTCTCTACAAATTAATTAATTTAAATTAATATAAAATTGGGTTTCTAATGCCATATGTACAACAACTAGGGATATGACCCCGCACAAGTGACCCTTAACCACAAATCAGGGGAAACAAAGGGTTGCTGGCATGCCCAACCTCCAAAGGCCCTTCAATACATAACTTATTCCATAAGTATTTAAATCTACTAAAGCCTTCTTGTAAGTACCAGATTCAGACTAAAGTGTAAGGACCAGATTTAGACTAAAGTGTAAGGACTAGATTTAGACTATATACATTCTCTTTTTTCTTTTTTTTCATTACAACAAATGCAACCAGAAAAGAAATGCATTGAAATTTCAAATTTATTCAGCACACACATTCTTGACACTCATTTCAGGGAACATATCATAACATTTACATACTTTTAACTAAGATCAAATAGTAATGAAATACATATGTACTGTTCCCCAAAAGGCGAGACTCCGCTTGCTTTGCTATTACTGGTATTCCCTTGTTGCCGGTCACCTCCATGAGCGAATGATGATGCACTTGATCCGAATGCGGAGGCCCACCGGTTAACCTCCCAGCCTACTCCTTGGGTACTCTTCTTCCCCGCGGACCCCCGAGCTGCAATAGGGTTGTACAATGGAGGAAACACTAGCTGGTAGAGGAGAGCACACCTTGGCTCAAGAGTCCCCTCTCTAAAATCCTCTACCTCACCAAACTCACTATAGCTTCGTAATCACTGCTCTGACACCATCTCATCCATCCAACAATAGGGTTCCCCAAAAAGGTCCCTTCTCCCATGGCTTGCCCCTTCTTTTATAGGAGTCCTCATAGGTGACACTTGGCATGTCATGCATAATTAATTAATTATTTTATAATTCAATAGCTTGAATATTCACCCACCCATGTGTCACTCTCTCATTAAGGGTTTCCCAAAATTATTTACTTAATTTTTATTTAAAACTAATATTTTCATCACCTCAACAAGATTCCTATTTCTTCTCCATGTTGCCTCTTTATCCCTCCTTTTTATTCCTTAATTTGTGTTCATTACTTAAAATCAATTAATGAGTCAAGATTTGATCCTCTATCTACTCCCTAATTTAACTCAAGTTATCTCTTAGATGGATATTCTTATGTTTGTTGTTGCCACATGGAAGTTTTCTACATTTCTCTAAATTTAATTTATTATTCTTATTTTAATTCACCTTCCTCTTTTCTTAATTAGGTTTAATTAGTTTAGGATTAATATTTATCCTTACAATTATGTCCCTCTTTCCCCTTTTACCTAATTAAAACCACATAATCTACCTAGTATTTTCCAACATGGGAAGGGTAGAGTTTTTAAGGTAATCTATTTTATTTCTTCCTATGATCCTCTTAACCCAAGTTTTATTTTTGATTTAATTACCTCGGTTTCTAACATCATTTACCCTTGATGTAAATTTACCTAGTTTTCATTCCTTGATTATATTTATTATTTAATTTATTTTTAATGATTCCAAGGGTGCCAAGTTTGGTCGTGCCCTTCAAGAACTTCCCTTGAAGTTCCAAGGCTGCCACGCCTAATAGTTTATTTGTGATGCCAAGGGTGCCCTTCAAGAAATTCCCTTGAAGTTACAAGGGTGTCACACCACTTTCCCTTCAAGCATTCAATGACTACGAGGGGAAAGTATAGATGCAACGTCATAGACCACGATCATCTCTTATGTTGCCTACTATAGTGAGACTAATGGCGTCGGGGATCAAGGAATCCGCCTTGATGCGCGCCCCCCGGTAAAATCCTCATGAACGACCCAACTTTGGGACCTGGCCTCATGGCATCGTGATCTTCAAGGCGAAGGTGTTTCAACCCTTCCAACCCAAGTCACGGTGGGAGTGCTAGTGGGTGAGATCAGGGACACTCTCCCACCCCTCCCATGTAGTTTCATCCACAGTGTACAACCCCATCACCCATATGTGAGTCATTCGGTCAAGCAACTAATCTGTGCCTGCAACCATTAACATATCATCAGAATATAGTTAAACATATATGGCAGGTTTCAAGATCGACTTAGAATTTCAAAGATAAAATAATATGAATTTTCATCAAACCAGGTGTCATCAACTCGTCATATGCGAGTGCCTTTGATGATTTCCTGCCATACTCAATAGTCATCAGTAACAAGGTTTCTCAACGTTAGTCATTGTCATAATAGCATCATTAACAACTCCTAGTCATTCACAACATTGTTCATCGTGAACTAGAACTAATATAAGTAGCCAACGTAAGGAGCACGCCCATCATAGGTATCGTCAACATAAAATCAGTAGAAATAATACATATACATCAAAGATATCATCATCATAATATCGAACAGGAAATAAACACATCCATCACATCCACTAATAGTAGAGTTAAGTGTTTGGATCCCCAACCTGAGGTCCCCAAAGAATAATTTGTGAGCCTTGAGGCTAAATCACTGTTAATGTCATGTCATATCAAGGTCAATCAACTGGAGAGGGGCACTACATACACCCCCTCTTAATAATGGACTTCGTCCCAAAGTAATTAGAACATAAAAGGATAATGGTGATGCATCTCCTTCTCGTCCTCGCAAGTAGTTATATTAGGACTATAATCGTCCTCCTGGACCCTTTTTTTTTTACATTATTATGGTCCTAATAATGCCACATCTAAATTAATTATCAAAATTGATCATATCTTACAATCTTATGCTAATACATTCAATATGCTTGGCATATATTTTTAATGGGCTCCCCAGATGGTAAATCAACATATTTACCCCCCCTTTTTTTTTACCTATATTTAGACATTTTTACTCCCACCTAAATTTACGTATACATTATGGTGGGTACTAATTGTTGGTAAATATTTTATTAATTTAAATGTACTAATAGGCAAAATGTCTTATGTGGCTCATATGTCTTGGCAATTTACTAACAAATTATTTAGAATTAATTGTCAATAATTTTCATTTTCTTAATAAGTAAATTCAACAACCAAATTTCATGAGCAAATGATATTCTTACTATGCATAGTCATAAAATAAGTGATATACCATCACTAATGTTTGATAAACCATTAATAAGTAAATTCAACAACCAAATTTCATGAGCAAATGATATTGTCATAAAATAAGTGATATACCATCACTAATGTTTGATAAACCTATTCCCCGAGGAATTGCACAATTGCATGAGAAGAAACATGGCATTAAGTTATACAAATAATGTTTAATATAGCCATATAATGTTTCATCTAGCCATATAATGATAACAAGGTTGATTGTAAAAGAAACAACTCAAAGGCAATACTAGTTTTACTAATTCAATTTATTACTGAAAATATGTATTCATTTGAAAGAATTTTATGTCATTCCACAATCAATTATTAATTCCATCTATCCACTCACTAAAAGTAAATTTTTATCATATGTTTTTCTTCCATCATCCAAATTTAATCAAATATTAATGTATAGACTAATATTTCTCCTATTGAATGCCAATGTATTAGTTTACATTTTTATCTTAGGTCAAGTGGTGAATATAACAAGAGGATTTATTTAAGTCACATATAAAATATTACTTTTTTTTTTAATTAGATATTAGATAATTAATGTATAAAGACCTTGTAGCATTCCAAAATTCTATATACACAAATCATACATTTCTATACTTATTTTTAAATATGAGGAGCCTACCATTCCTTCTTGTACAAGAATCAATCTTACATTGTGTCTAATGCATTATTTTCAAATAATTCTTTAAATTAAAGTTAAAAATTATATATAAATGTAAATTATTTACTATCAAATTACCACAACACATTAAGTGTCTCAATATGTATAATACATACACCATTCTTATTAATATATAATACAACACTGCAACTTTTTTTTTTTTCCTTTCTTTCTTATAATCGTATTAACAAACTTATTTATTCAATCTGGTAAAACATAGAGTATAAATTTGATACTAACGAACTTATTTGTTCAACTCAGCAAAACATAGAGTATGAAGGTGATACTAACATGTTAATACATATGGGATGCAAATATAGTATGAAGGTCATACTAACATGTTAATACATATGGGATGCAAATATAGTATGAAGGTGATACTAACATGTTAAGTAATACATATGGGATGCAAATATATTATTTATTTACACATATAATTATGGCTTCCATTAGATTTATTTATTTATTTATTTAAACAGACCCATAATATATATCCAATATATCTATGAAAATTATATTAATAGTTATTTGTTAACTTTTTACTTCAAAAATTTTATTATAATTCTTAAATGTACAATTAGTAACTTGTATCTATATAAAGCTAAATTATATAAAAAGTTGTATCTATATATTTTAGATGTATCTATATAACGTGGCCGTATTTTTGAAGTTGTGCACTTTCCTTTTTACTCTCCTTTAACAAACTATCTTTTTACTGTCCCTTTTAATTGGTTGTTATTTTTGAAAGTTTAGCTATTTCAAAATAAAATAATGATCGGATGACATTTGTCTTGTTCCTCTTCATTTTCAAAATAATTTTTATGCCTCCCATGACTAAGTTGGATTGCAAGGTTTTCCTTCTTAACAATACAAATTTGTGTGTATGGACAAGTTATTTTTGTTCAACTGAATGACATCACCCATATTAAAATGATGGGCATCTCATAATTCATAAAAGATTACGAATTATAATTATTTTGAGAGAATTATTATAATTCTTAAAAGGTGCAATTAGTAATTTATATCCATATAAAGCAAAATTATTAGTTTCATTTCGTGTACGTAAATAACAAATCATAATGAATTAAATATCAAATTACATGGTGAATTGTACATAGAACCCTCGTGATGCAATCAAATGGATGCTCTGGATTAATCACCGCTTTGGAGGTGGTATTTTGTAAATTACTTACCCATGAATTGAGGGAATATAGGGGATTGCAATTTACCCCGTAAGTGGAACACCATTATTCAAAAGAGTTAACACAGATAAGTTAATTTTGCACGGCCAGATTGACTGTGATCATGTTATATATATATATATATATATATTTTCAATAATAGATGGTCACTTGTCATTACAAAAGGTCATTGTTTGCAATATAGTTCTTGTGACTACCTAATTTATGAAACTTCAATGGATTTCCTAAGACTCTTTTCTCTCTCACATATTATATCCATTGAATGACCAATACCAACAACATGTTGACCAATATCCATATGGAAATATATCCACAATTGAAATTCACTTCCACTCTCATAAGGGATCTTATGAAACATTGGAGCAATGCCTCTAAATGATTATTGTGAAGCAATGTATGTGTGACTGCAAAGTTTGCATAGGGACCAAAGAATTGAAGGCATGTGGAGATTATAAATCTGTTAAAACTTGGTAGGAATACAAAAACTTAGAAGACTCTTTAGACTTGAAGAGATAGAAGCCATGAAGAAATTGATTGTATCAAGAAGAGATGGGCTAGTTGCTGTGATATCCTACAAAATATTTTTATTTATTTAATTTTTTTTTTTTTATTGTTTTACTAAAGCCAAATTTTAAAAGTTTCCAGGAAAAAAATGTGAATTTTTTTTACAAGATTAACACATCCATTTTCACATAATCCAACCATCTTTAGGTGAACCCCAATACTATTTAGGATATACACTACATTTGTGCAGAGGGTATCAACTGAATAAATGACAACAATGACGAGTTTTACATGGAAAGGTTATGCGGAAAATAATAAAGCTATAAAGTAAGAGTACCACTTGGACTAAGAGTATCTCAGAGGAGGGGGTAGGGAAGGTGCATGTCCCATGGGTTAATGCCCGACCTTGGTTGTTGTACACGTTGTTATTCTACTAGTTAGTAGTTTTCGTGGAAACATTGCTTTGTTAATTAGAAAATATTGTGGAGGATTCCATGTATCTATGGTCATTTCCAACTGTAATATACCACATTCAGTGTAACACGTAAACATTTCATTATAGATACTCACTACTATTCATTTGCTATGATTATGCTATTTGGTGTTATCCTTTAGTGCGTAAGTTCTGAAATCTGGAGTTGAAGACTTCCACTAATTATTACCATTTTTACCTATCGAAACGTGGCAATGGATCTACGCTATAATCTCAGAGGATCAACTATCAAATCAGTCAAGTCAACTTATTCTAATAATGGTTAGTTAATAAATAAATTCCTTGTAACTTAATACAATCTGGTACCTGAGCTAAGGCCTAGATATGGTTTGCATTAAAGGGTTCCATAAATACCAAATCATAAGAATTAAAATTTCAAACAATAATGATTTACGATGGTTATGTCGATACCAAATCATTTACAGTTTCAAACAATATTGACTAACAATAGTTATACTTGCAGAATATATTAAAAAAAGGTTTTTAACTTTTACCAAGTTTAATATTGTTTTAATAAGCTGAGTTGTTGCCAAGGTATTTTTCCAGATCCTGATTGGCGAAAGCGCCATGTTGGTTTGATAACCTTTTGCTCAGATTGCAGACGGGTGTTCAAAGGAGAAGATAAAATATTTTCAGCATGAAACACTAGTAACACAACCCGCATCTTTCGGTTGCAATTTGACAACACATAAAATTTTATGATCGTTTGAAATTATGGGGAATTGAGATGGAATCGTAAAAATTATAGTTTCAGTTACGTTGTCATGAGTGCTGACAATTTTCATAATTCCGTTCCTCCTTATTGTCCTGGCAAATGCTACAATCTCATTGTGATGTTTTTGTCTGTGCTTAAGGTTTATTCAAATATTACTATTCGAGACATTTTCCCACGCTCTTAAATGAGGGTCTGGACAAAGCCCACAAACTCGAATGCAGAGTCAGGAGACTAAGAGCAGTCATGGTGGCGTCGAAGAAAGGGAAGCGCTGCAAAGTCCTCGAGCCAGCAAACTGCAATTGGGTCTACCATGGCACCTCTCCACAATCAATTGCGAATGTGCAGACATCATCAAAATGCGAAGAACGTGTCATTTCTAGCTTTCTCATGTTCATAGCAGAGTAGGCAGAAGCCCTTCCTTTAGTAAGCAAGTTTTCTTTTGGAAGTAGAAGATTCAGTGCGGGCTTCTTTTATCTTTGTTTCTGTACACTGTAATAAATAAATAATAAGTAAATATTAATTTACTAATATATATTATATATATATATATATATATATATATATATATATATATAATATATATTATATATATATATATATATTTTATTAATTAAATAATTATTTTTGTTTGCAAATTTTTGGTGGTGATATGAATTTGAAAAATAATTTTATGGAAATTTATTTGCAGTATTTGCCATTTCGAATCCATACGAAGAATCAAGAAAAATCTTGTTTGCAATTAAATAATTAACTTATTATTTATTAAATAAATCAATAATTTTTACAATAATGGTTTGAAGTACATTTCTCTTATTATTTATTAAATAAATCAATAATTTTTACAATAACGGTTCGAAGTACATTTCTCAGCTCAGTTCTAGATCTGAGACGAGATCAAAACTGTTGTTACACAGTTTGTTGCATCCTAATCAAAATATGCAAACACCGCCCATGTAGTTCAATACAAACTATCCACGTTGCATTTTTAAAACGTAAAGTTGTGAAATTTATATAAAAGGATATGCCAGTCATTTTATTATCATCTTGATTACACTTAATCGTACACTCTCCACATACCATTTTTAGTCTCGGAACAGTTAGTAGACACGATCTCATCGCGTGGTTTCCAGAACACTTTAAAGCAATTTCGTGCTTTGATTTATCTGGAATTTTGCAGATCTTTTAAGCGGAAGCTTGTATTTATTGACAATTTGTTATTGTTGTTGTTTTTTTTTAACTGTTCTAGGAGTTTCCAGGTGTCTACCTTTGCTGCTTAGAATAGGTTTGATTTTGATTATAATCTTCATAATTACTTCATTTTCTCAAATTTACGCTGACATCTCGGTAGATCTGTGCATTGAAGGTTGTCAGACAGCTCAGCTTCTATTGTAATAATTAAGATTTGGCTTGGGTTCTTCACCGCCATGGGAGAATGTTGAGGGCCAAGTGTTTAATGCTCAAACAAAATTAAAAGTCTTAGGTGGCGCTGAATTATCCAGGTCAGAGAAATCCATTGAAACCATAACATAGAAGTCCAATTGTATGCCAACCTAAGGAATGGCACAAATGGCAAGGTATGAGTTCAAGTGTTTGATGCCATAAGTGTCAGAGCATCGATTCCCAAACAAACACGCAAATCACCTTCAGTGAATATCAAAGCGGGGTTGTAAACAAAGAACATATGTTACCGGGTTTCTTATCCAAATTTCATAGTAAGCGTTGCAAGATTTGTGTTAATATATTTTCAAAACATATGTGCCCAGGTGCCAGTTTACAAGCAATATCAAACGTAAGTTATGCATTTGAATGCCAAATGACATGTACGCATCTTTCTAAAGGGGTGTAGATTTACTACAATGCCCAGTGTTTGTAAATAATTATCAAATGCCCAATTATTGTGACCTTTGCAGCGATATCTATGGAGATCATCCCGCAAATGTTCTCTCATATGAGATGGCGCTACATCAGGAAGAAATTGTGACAGAAACATATAAGATGTCAATTAAATTAAGGGGCATTTATGACAGATAAAGAGATGAAGGAAAATGCATAGTTTGCCAACCCCAACCATCTTGAGGCAGTGGATCCTGTCGTTATAGGAAAAACTAGGGCAGAGCCGTATTATTCTATCGACCAGGATCAGATAAAGAATATGGGGATTTTGATTCATGGAGACAGAATTTTTGCCGGACAAGGGTTGGTTTACAAGACTTTGCATCTCAGTGCTTTTCCGAACTACACTACTGGCGGGACCGTTCATATTGTGATTAATAATCAAGTTGCTTTCACTACTGATCCTGAATCTGACAGATCCTCACAGTATTGTACTGATGCCGCAAAGGCTTTGAGTGTGCCCATTTTCCATGTGAATGGCAATGATGCTGAAGTTGTCGTGCTTGCATGTGAACTTGCCGCAGAATGGTGGCAGACCTTCCAGTCTGATGTCGTTGTTGATCTTGTTTGTTATCGAAGGTTTGGGCATAATGAGATTGATGAACCATCTTTCACTCAACTGAAGATGTATCAAGTTATTAGAAGCCATCCATCATCACTAGATATGTATGAAAAGAAACTCATAGAATCAGGGGAGTTGTCAAAAGAAGAAATTGACAAAATTCGTATAAAGGTTTTGTCAATTTTGAATGAAGAGTTTGTAAACAACAAAGATTATGTTCCAAAAACACGAGATTGGCTTGGAGCCTTTTGGTCAGGCTTCAAGTCGCCAGAGCAAATATCTAGACTTCGTAATACAAGACTCAAACCAGAGATATTAAAGCCTGTTGGAAAAACCATAACCACTCTTCCAGAGACATTCAAGTCTCATAGAGCCATCAAGAGAATTTATGATCAACGAGCTCAAATGATTGAAATAGGACTGGGGGCCAGCCCATGAGAAAATAACTTGAAATGCAGTAGACCATTGGAATGAATAGGTTTTTTTTTTACTACAGTAGAACATTGGAATGAATACTATTTTTATTTTATTTTTCTAACCAAAAATAATTTTGCAGCTTATTAGAGAGAGCCTTGAAAGGTTACCATACACAATTTCAAGGTAAAGTGTAGTAGATATTTAACAACTAGTCATGCATGCATGGGCCCATAGGTCTCAAGGGTTCAACTAAGCTCTAATACCAAGTGTAAGGACCAGATTCAAACTAAAGTGTAAGGACCAGATTCAGACTATATACATTTTTTTTTTTTTTTTATTACAACAAATACAACCAGAAAAGAAACGCATTGAAATTTCAAATTTATTCAGCACACACATTCTTGACACTCATTTCAGGAAACATATCATAACATTTACATACTTTTAACTAAGATCAAATAGTAATGAAATACATATGTACCGTTCACCAGAAGGCGAGACTCCGCTTGCTCTACTGTTACTGGTATTCCCTTGTTTCTGGTCACCTCCGTGAGTGAATGATGACGCACTTGATCCGAATGCGAAGACCCACCAATTAACCTCCCAACTTACTCCTTGGGTACTCTTCTTCCCCGCGGACCCTCGAGCTGCAATGGGGTTGTACAATGGAGGAAACACTAGCTGGTAGAGGAGAGCACACCTTGGCTCAAGAGTCCCCTCTCTAAAATCCTCTACCTCACCAAACTCACTATAGCTTCGTAATCACTGCTCTAACACCATCTCATCCATCCAACAATAGGGTTCCCCAGAAAGGTCCCTTCTCCCATGGCTCGCCCTTTCTTTTATAGGAGTCCTCATAGGTGACACTTGGCATGTCATGCATAATTAATTAATTATTTTATAATTCAATACCTTGATTATTTACCCACCCATGTGTCACTCTCTCATCAAGGGTTTCCCAAAATTATTTACTTAATTTTTATTTAAAAACTAATATTTTCCTCACTTCAACAAGATTCCTATTTCTTCTCCCAGTTGCCTCTTTATCCCCCCTTTTTATTCCTTAATTTGTGTTCATTACTTAAAGTCAATTAATGAGTCAATATTTGATCCTCTATCTACTCCCTAATTTAACTCAGGTTATCTCTTAGATGGATATTCTTATGTTTGTTGTTGCCACATGGAGATTCTCCACATTTCTCTAAATTTAATTTATTATTCTTATTTTAATTCACCTTCCTCTTTTCTTAATTAGGTTTAATTAGTTTATGATTAATATTTATCCTTACAATTATGTCCCTCTTTCCCCTTTTACCTAATTAAACCACATAATCTACCTAGTATTTTCCAACATGGGAAGGGTAGAGTTTTTAAGGTAATCTATTTTATTTCTTCCTATGATCCTCTTAATCCCAAGTTTTATTTTTTATTTAATTACCTCGGTTTCTAACATCATTTACCCTTGATGTAAATTTACCTAGTTTTTATTCCTTGATTATATTTATTATTTAATTTATTTTTAATGATTTCAAGGATGCCAAGTTTGGTCGTGCCCTTCAAGAACTTCCCTTGAAGTTCCAAGGGTGCCACACCTAATAGTTTATTTGTGATGCCAAGGGTGCCAAGTTGGTCGTGCCCTTCAAGAAATTCCCTTGAAGTTCCAAGGGTGCCACACCACTTGCCCTTCAAGCATTCAGTGACTACGAGGGGAAAGTATAGATGCAACGTCATAGACAACGATCATCTCTTATGTTGCCTGCTGTAGTGAGACTAATGGTGTCGGAATCAAGGAATCCACCTTGATGCGCGCCCCCCGGTAAAATCCTCATGAACGACCCAACTTTGGGACCTGGCCTCATGGCATCGTGATCTTCAAGGCGAAGGTGTTTCAACCCTTCCAACCCAAGTCACAGTGGGAGTGCTAGTGGGTGAGATCAGGGACACTGTCCCACCCCTCCCATGCAGTTCCATCCACAGTGTACAACCCATCACCCATATGTGAGTCATTCGGTCAAGAAACTAATCTGTGCCTGCAACCATTAACATATCATCAAAATATAGTTAAACATATATGGCAAGTTTCAAGATTGACTTAGAATTTCAAAGATAAAATAATATGAATTTTCATCAAACCAGGTGTCATCAACTCGTCATATGCGAGTGCCTCTGATGGTTTCCTGCCATACTCAATAGTCATCAGTAACAAGGTTTCTCAACATTAGTCATTGTCATAATAGCATCATTAACAACTCCTAGTCATTCACATCATTGTTCATCATGAACTAGAACTAATATAAGTAGCCAACGTAAGGAGCACGTCCATCATAGGTATCATCAACATAAAATCAGTATAAATAATACATATACGTCACAGATATCATCATCATAATATCGAACAGGAAATAAACACATCCATCACATCCACTAATAGTAGAGTTAAGTGTTTGGATCCCCAACCTGAGGTCCCCAAAGAATAATTTGTGAGCCTTGAGGCTAAATCACTGTTAATGTCATGTCATATCAAGGTCAATCAACTGGAGAGGGGCACTGCACTTCTAAGCATCCTCCAATGTGAGTGCACAAGCCGCTGAGTGGCCTCTAAGGTGGGCACAAGAGCTTCCCAATTTCCATACTCAGCCTCCAAAAGCGGACACTCCACAAAATCAACTAGTAGCCCTCCAAAAGCATCTTCCAAAGTGGGTGTAAAAACCATCAACAAATGATATTATGCCCCCAAAAATAGGTACATGTAGGGATCCAATGTGATATACTTCCAAACAAGGTACATAAGCCTTGAAGTGGACGAATGGACTTCAATATGAATGCTTCAATCCATATCATCATCCAAGTGGTTTTTAGCCCTTCCAAACTTGTCAACAACCACTCCACATCCTCACAGAAAGACGGATGAAAGGATTCAAAGTATGTACACCTGTCCCTCAAAAGATAACCGCAAAGGAATGCTCTCCTTTATAAATTACATCAGAAATACGCGTCTTTCTTCATTTTATTATATCATGTGGACTCATGGGCCATTCAAGTGAATATATTTTCAAAAAGGAATCCACTAAAATCCATATCAAACTTTAAAGTCAACCTAGAAAGATATCACCTTCTTCAAGGTCAACCCAGATGTGGAGTTAATTCGTAAGTAACTTTTGAAGTGCCTGGTCAAGTCAAATATCAATGCATTTAAGTTGGCTTGATCAATTCTATTCAAATATTAAAACTAAACTAGCAATTTATTGCAGGTTGGCTCTGCACTATTACAAATTAGTCATCATCAATTCCAGAGGTCAGCCTAGATTTATTATTCAACACCTAATAAATCATATATATTATCATTTATAATTCATTTATTAAAAAAACGGGAGCACCATTTTGAGGTCAGAGATGGCTGCTACAAGAAGTAATATCATCCTGGAACCTGCTCAAGATCAAGTTGCACTATTTCAACAATCTATTATGTTATGAAAAAAGGGGCTGAGATTTTGTTGTTATGAGGTTTCATGTTGCAATGTCCACCAAAAAACAACTATGTAATCTGTGTTTCTCTTCAATATCAGTTGTTGGACTAGGTTATGTCACAGGATGTACACCTAAAACTCGACAAAGGCTGAATGGTCTTTAATATTAGCCAATAATTCTCCTGAAGACCAAATAGAAGCACCATTTACAAACTTTTGCTTCGCTGGGAAGAATCTATTTCAGGGCTAGGTCGCACTACCCCTTTTGCTTCAGACTTCGTTCCTTAACCAGACACTCTCCAAATAGAGCGACAGACAAACCAATATTGTTGGACATAGTTGTGAGAGTGCTCAATTACTGTTAGGCTAGGTTCAACAGGTGCACTGACCATTATTGCCTAAGGTTTAAGTGGTTTAATCTCCTTTGCAGTCCATTCTTTACTATTGCCCTTCTGCAATTGTATGAATTTTAAGAAAAACCCTTGTATCTTCCTCTATGTGAGATACATTAGGACTATGTTCCTCACTTAATAGGACCTCACTTTAGACATAACTATCTTTGATCTTGGATGGTTAAGGGACATCATGTCCGAAAATAGAGACATGCTAAAATTATCAATTATTCCAAGTGCAGGATGCATAACAACATCGTTGTCTACTTGGATGGAGGCACAACACATCAACCTTGGTTAAAAAGGCAGGACACATGATGATCAGGTTCTGGCCCCAAAATCAGTTTTCTTTCATGGCCAACAAGCTTCAAACCTGGTTTTGATCCCGACAATTTATTTGTTCTAAAATCCATGTAATCAATCCTTGATGAGAGGGCATGTCCAATCATCTACCCTTTCATCCAAAACCTGGAGTGTTGGCATCTATTGATCCTTTTCTCCGACAATAAATCACCAGGATGAGATGATCCTGCACTACCGGTTTTTGCACCTCAGGGACACTCTAGGCTTCCTTGATTACCCTATTTTTTGCAAGACAGAATTATGGGTAACATGACCTCCATGTCTGACATTTTTGATGCTCTGATTGTAACCTTATGTTCTACTCCACAATGGTTTGTAGCTCCTACTGACTTACTACAAGTAAAATAGTACGCACATTTCCTCAAGGAATCCACTGACAAGACCAAATACAATAACAAATCACAATTTACAAATTCTTAAAAAATCATTTTGACTTTTAGTGGGTCTTATCTAGCATTCAAACAAAATCTTATGAATGTATTTAAGGAACATAACCAACATATTAATTTTTCATGGGTAACACAATTGTAAAATGTGAACTCCCCATTCCTCTTAGGATAGCAACTTCGAATAAGCACAGGCATTTGAACTTTGGACTACATATAATATATGAGTTCAATCCCAGGGAATTTGAATCTAGTATCAATTAAGGCATGCTGCTACTAAATTTTGATGGGCTAATAAATAATAATGGGGCAACCAACATATAGAGGTGAATAAATTTGGTAATTATTCAACATTTGGTATCGCATATTATATATCACTCTTGGAACAAAGTATCGATTCTATAATTGTTGATTAAGATTAAAGGCCAAATTCCAAGATTGCACAATACACACACACAGAGGTTCAATAAAAGTTGGAATTCTAAATCTGTAGGTTATGGACAATGGAGACTGAGTTGGCTCTAGCACTGCCTAAGCACAGGGATGGTTGAAAGGAGAGTGAAAGGAAATTAGATAGAATGATAGTGGACATTTGTTAATTTTAGATAAGAATAGTATGTTCTATGCTTAGAAAAATTTACTTCAATGTTCCTTAGCAGCCCATTAACAATTTCCATTTATTTCTAGTAGCAATCACATCAACCATTAATCACATTGACAGTAAATGCAGATAGAACATAAAATCAAATGTAGAAGACAAGCTAAGACAAGAGGACACTAGATGTGGTGGATGCCAGGGTAAAATGCCAATGTGGGGAAAAACCTTCGATCAAATCTTCTTATTATTATTCAATACTTCAACAGAGAGAGAGAGAGAGTACAAAAATCAAATTCACTTGCCCAATACACAGTCAAATCGGCCCTGTCAAATTCTGTAGTGAACTATAGTCAAATTTCAGCCCTAACCAAAAAGTCAACACTGGTCAAAACAACAACAAACCTTCTCCAATGAAGCTTTGTCTTCCTTTGTCAAACTCAATCTGAATAGGAGGTCAAATGTAGCTCAAAATAAATTGGTCAAACTTGGTCAAAGGAGAGAGAAAATATGTTGTAATTTTCTGTTGTAAAACAAAAGTCAACCCTGAGGTCAACATAGGTCAACATGTCCAGAAAATCTCAGTTTTAGTGCCTATCAATGCAACCTCCCAAAATCAAAATTTTGACTCTTAAAACAAAGTCAAACAAGGTTAAGAACCTTTCAGTCAACACTAGTCTGAAGTCTGAAATTTTCGGCTTGCAGTTTGTCCCAAAAACTCATCGTTCATCCGTACGTGAAAGAGAGAGAGAGAGAGAGAGAGAGAGAGAGAGAGAGAGGATACCCAAGTTGTATGAACCAATTTGATGAAGAGAGAGAGAGAAGAATGTGTAAGTGAATGATGTCAAAATGAGGTGAGAGGTCACTCCTATTTATACAATTCATTGAGGGTGAAAATACACATCTATTGGGCTTCTTGAGCCTACATTACGCTGAGGCCGACTTAAACGATTTTCACATGTGAGTGAATAAATTCAAAATTTCACTTCTGCTTGTCCGAATGAGATGATATTTATATCAAACTTGGACCCATCGAAAAGAGGAATCCAATTCAATAATAATCTCCATCATATGAGCTGTCCCAAGGTGAAATTTGGCGCTAGTTTCCAATTTTAACAAACTTGAGTTGGCTCTATGGCTTTCCTAAATGCAAAGAGGGGACTCAAAAGTGAAAGGAACACAATGACGAAAGGAAGATGGTGCTGAGTGGCCATGCTAATAGTTATTCACTTTTGTGGTTGGCATCATTTATTTTTGTTCTTTGATTTATATATTATTGGATTTATTCTTGGGTAGTTTGAGTGACATTTATCACAGAAAATGGG
This sequence comes from Pinus taeda, assembly GCA_000404065.3. NCBI lineage: Eukaryota > Viridiplantae > Streptophyta > Pinopsida > Pinales > Pinaceae > Pinus > Pinus taeda. Next base: position 161,456 of record APFE030495965.1, on the reverse strand, counting down.
TCTTTTATGGGATAAGCCAACGACTTCCAGGGATTGTGTCTGTATAAAACACAACTAATCACATGATATTGGGTGTCATGGGTTTGAAAATGAATGTTATATGGATGCTGAGGCTGGAGGTTGGAAACTTGAAGAGGGACAAGTTTGCTACTTTTTGCTTTATGGTTCTTCTCATTGGCATAATGACAATGTCACATGAGAAAAACATAGGACCTAAGGTAGTACACTGTTGGCTCAGGTAGACTACTATAAGGGAAAATAACAGACACCATCTTGGGCTAATGTTGGGCAATGTGCTCCATGTCAACATTAACATTTTTCCCTAAAATCCAATTGTAAAAGGTCTAAAATTGAAAAAAAATTTCACTTTGATTTGCCCCAGTGATATGCTTTTTACTGACTTGACTACACATTTACCTTCATTTTCTTTTGTATCATTTACATATAAGAAGGTTGTCCTCTAGATGGTTTGTATAATTTGCTTTCCATGCTTCCCACCTAGGCATCCTCTTTCCAACCTCTTTTCTCAATATTTCCTTTCTTTTTTCATTAGGGAATTTTGAGGTCTAAAATGGGTCTCCTAAGGAAAATAATAAAATAAGAATAAAAATAATAGAATAAGAGAATAATTTTTAAAAGAAAAGAAATAAAACTTTTTTTGTTTTTGTTGTATTTTTGACTCAGTTCTTTGTAGGTTTACTCAAATTTCAAGTGTGTACACTTGTTGGATGCATAATTATATTTCACATCCAATGAGTACCCACTCTGCATACTTTTGAGTAGGTCCACACTGAGAGAAATTCAAAATACATGAAAAAAACGTGTTTCAATTACATATTTTTGAGTAGATCCACACTGGGTAGATCCATACTTTTGAATAGATGAAGCACATTTTTTCATGTATTTGAATTTTTCTCGGCGTGGATCTACTTAAAAGTATGTGGAGTGGGTACTCGTTGGATGTGAAATCTAATTTTGCATCCAACGAGTATACACATTTGAAATTTGAGTAAAGCTATAAGGGGATAAGTAAAAAATATGAGTAAACAAAATAATTTTCCTTTCCCTTCAAAAACATTCTCCCCTAGGAATGACATCATTATCTTGACTCCTATTGGTTCTCCTAAACTTTATTTTTTTAGTGCATTTTTCATTTTGAAGCCCATTTTGACTTCAAAATTCTCCTAATGTGTATTTCTCTCAATCCCTTATTGAATGTTAACATCAACCTCTTGAGAAGATGTCCTTGTTGTGCCTTCTTAGGAAAACATTCCATTCCCCCCTTGATTTGACTTTTTCTCAATGGTGATATCCCCTAAATGAATCCCCTTTTACTCCCCCTCACTTATGACTTGTCTCATTCCCATAACATTTGTTCTCCTTTTAATCTCTTTATTCCTCTCCTTTAAATTTGAACTACCTGATTAAGTATCCCATCATGATAATTGGAGTGTTTGGTGTGAAAGGGTGAGATGTTTCAAGCTTCCCTTAACTTAAAGAGAACTACTCTATGAGAAAGAGCACTATGGTGCTATATGAAATGTAAGTATAGCACCCTTGGTCAACATGGAGTGATTTTTGGTTTAGTTGTGAGTTAGTTTTGACAAGAATTTCAAAAAATTGAAGTTAGAGTAGTGGAGTATTGCAAAGTTGAAAGAAATCAAGCAAAATGTCAAGGAAACCATATGGGAATTTGACTAGCGGTTTTGAGATCGATTGAGCTACTTAAGTTACATGATCCAAGAGGTGAAACATAAAGAGCGGTGCATTGGTGGATTGTTATCTCACCTGTGGATGTAATTACTGCAATAGTCACTGAATACATAGCAAAAGGCATTCGGTTTTGAAATGTGGATGGAGTCCTTCAAGGCTTGGTTGAAGCATCCATTCCATGGTTGAATCCAAGATTGGATTAGTTCTAGTATCAACTAACTTCCTTATCCGATTAGGTTTAAAAATTGGCAAAATGGAAGTTAAGTGGCAAGAAGGTAGTGTGGCTCATGATTTGCAAGACAGAAGGCTATCGATGGAACAATTGCACCATTTCTCAAAGATATATGATTGATGTGGCTAATTGATTTGTGAGAAAGGTATATGGTGGGATTTGTGAAAAATGTCAAAATCTTAGTCATGATCCCTATCATTACTCTTATATTAGCATTGTAGTTGTTTTGTATTGTGACTTTCTATAGGGTAAAAAATCATGATACAAATGCCTTCCTACATTAGCCACATTTACAAAGTGATTTAAGGACCTATTTGTGTCTAGGGTGAAAAATCAAAATCAAGTTAATAGGGCTTCATGGTATGAAGCAAATCATCCTCCACCATTGCATTATAATTGTAATGAAGTGGGGCATATAACAAAAAACTATCTACATTCTCATTAGCCTCTCTATGGGAATGATAGGAAGATGGGGCATAACTATATAGGACAAGTAGTTTCTTACACGATGAATTTTGGGCCCAAGAACCTACTTGGTGATCTCGTAAGCTACACAGCTTGCCTTCCAAGCACCGGTTGTGGGTGGGGGGGGGGGAAATTATAGCTATAAAGTTACAATCCTCCTTCTATGTATCCCTTGTTATTATGCTGAGCCCCACCCCGGTGACTATTGAACCCCCGACGGTGGCCAAATAAATGATTAGGTGCCATTCCGGTGGAGAGGCCAACAATGCTACATAAACATCAATATTGTCACCTAGATTGCAGATAAGACTAGTGCATATGTGGGATCTGCAACTTAGGGAATTATCCATAGGGATCAAACAAAAGCACTATATTTTGATGTAGTCTAATAGAAATGGCATCTAACTGATGCGATGGAGGTGATTGTGAAAATTCGAGAAGCCTCGAATCACTACTGCAATAACTGATTATATTTCTCCTACTGAATCAAGTTATTTACAGTATTATATGGTAAACATCAAAATAAATACAATTGCAGCCTTCACAACTTTAAATAATATGCGGAAACAAGAACTTGAGCAAGAAAGAAATAACACACACAAGTGACACCGTTGTTTTTGGCCCAATGTCCCCGGAAAAACCGAATGTAGGAAAACCGATGCAACATCTGAGGGTTTGTATTATTATGCAGTAGTTTATGAATACAATCTTTAGATGCCTTGCTGGATATCCAATATAGAGAATATGACCGACAGAGATATGAGTGAGATATAAGGCTCACACTATCACTGGCGATCTAATACTAATCCAGCCATTGAGTGGCTAGCCCCTAGCTGCCTCTAGGCAGTTTTTGCGCAATCATTGCGCTGCTATGCGTCAGAACTTCTGGGAAATGTGTCACTCCTTCATGATGATTGATTTGCCTCTAGAAATTCAACTTTATTCCCTTTCGGTCTCACACCTCAGCTTCTGGCTCTAGAACGCGATCTTGGATCTCTCTTTGCCTCCTCTGCAATGTATCCCCGGATCAAGAATCTTCCTCTAGAAACTATCCCTGCCCCTCACTGCAAGAAATCACCTCGATCACTTCTTCGACAACTGTTGCACTGCTCTCTTTACAAATTGACCTCTTGATCTCTTACTCGACATGCCTTCCAAATGCCCATCAAGCTTCTCCTTATAATCTTCTCGTTGAGTAGCCAATGGCCCAGATCAGGTTCTAATTAATGGATTAGATCATTTTGGCATGATCCTTGTCTTCTTCTAGAAGTTACATTGCAAAATTAATTAATACCCTTTAATTATTTTAATTTCCTAAGTTTATACTTAGGCTTCCATTAAAAATAATTAATTATTTTAATAAAATCTTCTTTAAGGGACTTTCCCAAAAATATTTTTGGGTATTTTGGAATACATGTGTCCCAGCCTCCTTGCAAATTTTGAGGCTTAGATCGCATCCAATGCTACTAGAAATAAACACTCCCTCTTAGCGAGGAATGTGCTCTAGTAATGCAACCCGCTGAAGCATCACCCTTCTCTGTAACATCTCCCTCTATGCAACTGATGTCTGACATCATTGCCTACCAACTACTATGCAAATGCTGCATGCGTGCTGCTGCTGATCCTACCACTACCAACACTGCAACCCTCTCCAATTGCTGTTGCTGCTGCGACAACAATGGAAAAACATCCAAAATTTTGAACATGTGTGCAACATGATGCATCTGTTGCTGGAGTTTTGACTGCTGCTAGTCTCAATACTGTCACTAAAGCCACGACACTTATGCTAACTTTGATTTGTGCCAACTACACTCTTCACACACTAGCTTTGCGCTGTTCAAACTTTGGCACTTCTAGATACTGCAGCTATCACTTTGGCACTTCTTTGCACCAACTGACACTGGTCCATCTTGCTACTTCTGATATGGGTTCTTGTAGCAAGGTATTGATCCAAGATGTGGACTCCTAAAGGATCCCTCCCATCTACAATTCTTTCGAACTACAATACTATATCACACCACCTCTCCCATGGAGGTATCTGTGCAATCATGGAAAAATCCTCCTCCTCGATCCTTATTATTGAGAGGACACTGCATAGCGTAGTGACAAAATTCACCACACCATAAACATTTGATCTTTGAGATGTCCTTCTTCTGCCTCCACTACTCCTGCTGTCCATTTGATGCAAGGGATGCATTCTCCTCCTCCTCTTTGGGCTTCATCCCACTGTTGCTGCTGCCATCAAGTTTTCACTTGACTAAGTCTTGCCTCATCTCTTCCTACTAAAGAGCGACCCACATTCCTTCCAAATCTGGAAATTTCTCTCTGCCCAGGATACTCTGGACAAATATTTTCCATCCTTCTGAGGCTGAATTTAGGGCCAACCTCACCATCTTTGTAGGTTGAGGTGTTGATCCCACAACTTCCAACTGATCTCGGACTTCCTGAAGATTTGATAGGAACATATCAATGTGTTCCCATTTCTCCATCCTTGCTGATCTTAGCTTCTCCTTCAAGTAAATCTTTAGCTACTTGGAAGATCCTTGATATAGCGTAGCCAAGGCATACCACATCTCTTTGGTCGCCCCTTTTCCAACAATGTGACATACAACGTGATCCTTCACTCCATCTAGTATCAACCGCTTGGCCTTTGCCATCTCATCCTTGTACTTTTTGAGTGGATCTGCATCACCGGCTACAACTACCACACTATCGATATACATCTTGAGATCGTGCTCATCCAGAAGGCATGAGATACTAGCCTTCAAAATCACATAGTTGGATGCTCCATCCTACCGATCTTGATATCTTAGCCCATTAGCTGCCATCGCTGCCAACAAAATGTTGAACTACCTCCTCTCTCATGTTGCTCAACAAAAGAAATCAAATTCCCTGGGCAATAATTCTCTGAGGAGAAAATTCCCTCAAGTAGTGTTTCCTTCCCTCTTCTGAGGTTTTTCTACTCCAACAACTTGTTGGAAATACTGAGAGGGGGGGTGAATCAATATTTCTTTTTAATTTTTAATTTTGTTTGTTAAATCATTTACATTTAGAACACATAAATAAATAACAGTTTTGACTGCTTTTATTAATATAATCTTTGCAATAAATCAAGTACTATGTATATATATAGCTTCAGCCAGTTGCCAAGTACCAACTTGGATGTTTTGTGAGGCTCCAACCTCCATAGCACCAACCCTGTATTGTCAAGGCACCAACCTTGGATTTAGGAGCACCAACTTCTAGGACACCAATCCTTCCAGTTATGAGGCACCAACCCCAAGGGCTCCAACCCTCTGCTGTAAATTTCCTGGATCTGTTTGGTAGTAATTCTCTGCTCCCAACCCTGCTGGACCTATGACTTACTTCTGTCCTCCTGGTTCTTCCACTTCTGCCAGACCTTCGGCTCCCTCTGTTTCTTACAGGTTCACCAACCCATAAACTTTCCTTGTTATCTATTATATATTCCTGATACCCCTGACCTTTGGCTTCCTTTTCACTCGCTTGATCTTTCGGCTTCCTCTGTGCTCGCTCTTTGGCTTCCTCTGTCTCTTCGAATTCACTAATACTCAAAAGACGCGTTCATTCCATATTGAAGATCCTACGTGCCACATCCTTCCTTTAGTCGCAATGGCAGCTTCCGGTGGTCTTTTACAAGTCGTGCCCATAATGTACTCTGTCTTCTGATATAAACATCATCGATCTTCATATATCAACATAGTTAACAACATATAATGGGTGGTCCCACCTGCCACATCATCTCCACCGTTGATCTCATCTTTAATTCGACGGTTGTTGATCCACCCAATCAACAAACCCAATTGCTGATCCTCAACCATTTGATCAAGGCGTGTTGGATCCAATGGTTCATAACGATATTGGCTGGGGAACTTGCACAACGCTTAACCACCTTTATGGAGCTGATAAGGACTATAGATCCTTGATCTATAAAAGTTCAGGTCCGTTATTGAGATCAATGTCTGATCATTTTGTGACCCAATATCCATTGGATATACGAGGTCATCAAATCTATGGCCTGTGGGTCTTCAACTAGCACATGGGTTAACAACAGGCTTAAACCTCGTCGTTGACTATGACATAAGCATTGAAAATGAGATCGACGGCTAGGATGGGCCTTCAACCACGTACTCTCCTACCCCCACACTTCTGATAGCTGTGCTCTTTGTTTTCTTCTTTACTTGCTCCGATGAATATGTACACTCTTCATTCTTCCTTCGATGATGTGTTCCTCATTTTGGCTCTTTCCTCGCTGTGTGTTCCTATTTTATCCTTCCGATATTTCATGCAATATCTCTGATATGGTTCTTACTCTTGGCACATGCGATGGATCTTCTTTGTCTTGGCCTGTCGCTTCAATGGCTTCTCTTCACTCCTACGACCTATAACTTCCGATACTACTTCGATAGCTCTTTTCTGCTATGATATTCTCTACTCTGATAACTCATATGGCTTCCGATCATCATTTAGTATCCTAGAATATTGCCACATTGACATTAATGACAATCTAGATCAACAATCTCCCCTTTTGTCATTGATGGAAATATTCTTCTTCTTCTCTCCCCCTTTGACATCAGTGGAAAAGGAGTGCATAAGGACTCCCCCTATCGAACTGCTCCCCCTGTCATGTAACATCTTTATGAATCAACTTAATGTGATGCTAAAGAGATAATCCCCATCTTTTGACGAAGATGTTCAAATGCTTCTCAAGGAAGGGGTTTTGTGAAAATATCAGCTATCTACTCCTTAGTATTGATATATTCCAAGATGATGTTTTGTTCAACTACTTGTTCACGAAGGAAATGACTCGTGATTGGTATGTGTTTGGTTTTTGAGTGCATCACTGGATTTTTGCTGACACTGATAGAGCTTGTGTTATTACAATAGATGGTGTTTGGTTGATTTGTACCTATGTTGACATCTTTCAGAGCTTCCTTCATCCATAATATTTGAGTACAACAATCTGCGGCAACAATATACTCGAATTTAGCTGTAGATAGTGATATGGATGTTTGCTTTTTGTTTAACCAAGATACTAGAAAATCTCAGAGGAAGAATGCATTTCCACTAGTACTTTTACGATCATAGACACTTCCGATCCAATCAACATCGGTGGATGCAGTCAAAGTAAGAGTTGAGCTCTTAGGGTACTAAAGATCGAAATTAGGATTTCCTTTCAAGTATTTGAAAATTCTTTTTACAGCCAACAAATATGATTGTTTAGGAGCTGATTGAAATATTCCCACCATTCCTATTGCTTGCATAATGTTGGGTCTCGTAGCAGTTAAGTATAGAAGGGCTCCAATTGTTGACCTATAATGAGTTGAATCTACTAGAGGGGAGTCATCATCTTTTCTTAATTTGCAATTTGTGGTCATAGGTGTGCTCATGGGTGCATAGTCTTCCATTCCATATCTTTTAAGCATGTCTTTAAGATATTTGACTTGAGATATGAACATGCCTGCCATGGTTTGAGATACTTGTAGTCCAAGGAACTAAGATAACTCTCCTATCATCAACATATCGAACTATTTTGACATATTTTGGGTAAATTCACAGCTCATCTCATCATTATTATTAGCAAAAATCAGATCATCAACATAGACAAGTGTGACTAGTAACTTATTCTCATCCGTCTTTATGTAGATATTAGTTCCTGCCACCCATTCTTGAAGCCTTGTTGTTGTAGATAGTGATCCAACCTTGCGTACCAAGCTCTAGGAGCTTGTTTCAACCCATATAATGCCTTTTTCAACTTACAAACAAAGTCTTTTCCTTCTGCTAGATTAAACCCTTCTGGTTTCTCCATATAGACTTCTTCCTTGAGTTCCCCATTCATAAATGCTGATTTTACGTCCATTTGATAGATTTTAAATCTTTTTGAGCAAGAAAATGCCAAGAACATCCTGATAGCTTCCACATGAGCTACTGGTGCAAAGGTTTCTTCAAAGTCAATTTCTTCAATTTGTGAATAGCCTTTACAAACAAGCCTTGCCTTATTTTTGATGATTTGTCCATCTTCATTCATTTTGTTTTTGAACACCCACTTGGTTCCAATTATATTTTTATCCTTTGGACGAGGTACCAATTCCCATGTCTCATTCTTCTCGATTTGAGACATTTCTTCTTCCATGGCTTTTACCCAATGAGGATCCTTACTTACTTGAGTAAATGTTTCTAGTTCTATCATGGACAGAAGAGCAACATCATTTTTCTTTGGTGTATTTGTCATCCTTCTTTAGGTTTGCATCCCTTCATCTATATTGCCAATAATATGCTCTTCTGGGTGATGTTTTTGGAGACAATTCATCTTTGAAGGGGTTTGGGATGGTTCTTTTTTTGTTGTGTTTTTCTTGATCTTTTTATTCCTTTTCAGGTTCTTCTTCAATGAGAGGGTCAACTTCATGTTCTTCAATTTCTTTTTTCGGAAGGTCTTCATCAATCTTCACATCAATTCTTTCCACTATTTTCCGTAGTCGATTATTGTAGCACTTGTAGGCTTTTCTCCTTGTAGAATATCCAAGGAATATCCCTCGTCAATCTGAGAGTCAAATTTTCCTGGTGAGCCATCATTGATTTTTATGAAGCACTTGCTTCCAAAAATATTGAAGTATTTTACTGAAGCAGGTCTTCCTTTCCATAATTCATAAGGATTCTTCTCATTATTTGGTCTTAGTTGAGTTCAATTCAAGGTATAGACAACTGTTCCGACTGCTTCTCTCCAGAATTTTGGTTGCAAGTCAGCTGCTATTAACATTGTTCTTGCCATTTCTTGAGCAGTTTGGTTCCTTCTTTCAACTACCCCATTTTGCTTGGGTGTTCTGGCAGCAGAGAGTTCTCTTTTGATTCCATGTACTTTACAAAATTCATCAAATTCTTTTGATGTGAATTCTCCCCCTCTATCTGTATTGAATCATTTAATCTTAGAATCCTTTTCATTTTCTACAAGGGTTTTAATATTCTTAAAACACTCAAATGATTCAGATTTATATTTTATGAAATATACCCACATCATTCTAGTATAGTAATCAACAAATAAAGCAAAGTACCTTTCTCCTTGGAGTGCCGGAGTTCTAGTTGGTCCACATAAGTCAGCATGGATGATCTCCAAAGGCTTTGATGTAGAAAACTCCTTGGTCTTGTGACTAGCTCTAGTTTTCTTTCCATGTTGACATGGACCACATACTCCTTGATTTGGCTTGAATAACTTTGGGATGTCTCGTACTACATTAATATTGTTGATATTGATCAAGTTTTCGAAGCTTGTATGTCCAAGTCGCTTATGCCACAACCAACTTTCATATGTTTGACTTAAGTAACATTTATCTTCTTGAATTTTGTTCAGAATGTAGATGTTGTCTGGTGTTCTAACCCCTTTCGCCACAAGTTCCCCTGAGGAAGAGTTCCTTATTTCACAATATTTAGTGCTAAAGACAACATTATGTCCTTGATCATAGATTTGGCTAACATTAAGGAGATTGTGTTTGAGCCTGTTTACTAGCAAAGCATTCTAATCCTTTTCTTTTCCATTAAGAAGGGTAACAGTTCCTTTTCCAACAATTTTGGTAGATCCAATTCCAAAGGATACATTTCCTTCCTTTTTGTTCAATGAGACAAACTTCCTTTTGTCCCCGGTCATGTGTCTGGAGCACCCACTATCCACAAACCAATGATTTTCATCACTATGAGCACATAGAGCTAGGCCACATTTATCCATGGTGGGATTCTCATTTTTTGCTTTTCTTCTTTCGAGGGGGCAATTTTGTTCATTGTGTCCATTATGATTACATAATGAGCACATTGGATCAAATTTGGCTAAGGGATCAAAAGAGTTGTAGGTCTTTATTTTTCCTTGCCCTTTGGGACCATATGGTTTGTTTGTTTGATCCTTCAATTTTGGTTTTTCATTATTATAGGCCATGCAATGTGTAGCTTGATGACCAACATTTTTACAATAAAAACAATGCCCAAAAAAGATAGTTTTGTACCTGTTGTAATAGCCATGATTTGAATCAACATTCTTCCTTGGAGTTACTCTCTCTTCCTTCTTTGGATTTGAGATGGGCCTTTGATGAAATAATCTTTCTTCTTTTTTGTTGCTGGAAAGTACGTCGGCATAACTTTTTGCATTATTCTTAGTACTTGATGATTATCCTTTAAAATCTATCCCAGATTTGTCATGTTGAGGTTTTTGATTATTTAGGATAGTGACAAGAATTTGAGAGCTTTTCCAACTCCTTTTGACTTGCTCCAGTTCCTTCCTCATAGATACTATTTCGGCTTCACATTCTTCACAAACTTCTTCTTTTTCTTTTAGCTTATTTTTCAAGAGGTCTTCCCTTCTTTTTGTTTCCTTGTTTTCTACCTTGAGAGAGATGATTTTATTTATTAATTTCTCATTTTCTTCAATGACACTTATTAACAATTCATCTACATTTCCTTCTAGCTCTGAATCATCATTATTTGTGAATGCCATGAATAATACTTCTTGGCTTCCAGCATGGTCATTTTCTTCTAATTCTTCATTACCTCCTTTGTGGTGAGGGACCTGATTAGTTGATTTCTTTTTGATAACTAAAAATTCATCTTCATCAGACTCATCTTGCTTAGAGAATAAATTCTTCTTATTGAACCCTTTCTTTTTGTAAACCATCCTTTTAGAATTTTCCTCACCATCACTATCATGCTTATGGGGATATTTTTCAGCATAATGAGCTGTTTTTCCACATTTGAAACAAATAAGAGGGTACTTACCTTTTAGCTTAGATCCTTTCTTTAATTTTCGTACAAATTGGGCCAATTCGGATTCAACATTAGAGTCATCACTACTGGCATTCCATTCTTTCCCCTTTTTTGATTTTGAGGCCTTGAATGCTGCATCTTTGGAACTTGGGCATCCTTTTCTCATCTCATAGGCAATGAGGATTCCATGAAGTTCATCCATCTTGAGAGTATCTAAATCCTTCATTTCTTCTATAACACTTAATTTGGAGTCAAATCTGTCTGGGAGACATCTTAAGACCTTTTGAACAATAGTGCTTTCTTCAATGTTTTCTTCCAATCCTTTAAAGAGTTGACTACTTCAGCTAATCAGAGAAATTATGACGCAATATCTTCTTCATCATCCATTTTTAGACTTTCAAATTGCCTTGTATGAGTTTGAAGCTTAGCTTTCTTAACTTTGGAGTCCCCATCGTATAAGCTAATTAGCTTATCCCATACTTCTTTGTTCGAGTTACAATTCATGACTTTTGTAAATTCAGAATCGATGATTCCACTAATGATGGAGTTTAAGGATTTTGCATTTGCAATGTAGGCTTTACTTTCGTCTTGATCTGTTGGAAGAGTGGAAGGAGTTGCGTACTCAATTAAAACTGAATGCCAAACTTCAGGTCCAAGGGACATTACATAGTAGGACATTATCTTTTTCCAAAAACCAAAATTTGTGCCATCGAACAGAGGAGGCCTTCCTGACACTTATTGATTTCTCATCATGACTCAGAATCCTTCTTCAAGCTATTAGGTTGATATGAAGAAGCCTAGCTCTGATATTAATTGTTGGAAACACTGAGAGAGGGGGTGAATCAATATTTCTTTTCAATTGTTATTTTTGTTTTTTAAATCATTTACATTTAGAACACATAAATAAATAACAATTTTGAATGCTTTTTATTAATATAATCTTTGCATAAATCAAGTACAATGTACAATATATAAATAATAATATATATATATATATACATACATACATATATAGCTTCAGCCAGTTGCCAAGCACCAACTTCAACCTTTTGTGAGGCTTCAACCTCCAGAGCACCAACCTTGTCTTTTCAAGGCACCAACCTTGGATTCAAGAGCACCAACTCCCAGGACACCAATCCTTCTAGTTCTGAGGCACCAACCCCAAGGGCTCCAGCCCTCTGCTGTAAATTTTCTAGATCTGTTTGGTAGTAATTCTCTGCTCCCAACCCTGCTGGACCTATGACTTACTTCTGTCCTCCTAGTTCTTCCCCTTCTTCTAGACCTTCAGCTTCCTCTGTTTATTACAGTTTCACCAACCCATAAACTTTCCTTGTTCTTTGTTATATATTCCTGATACCCCTGACCTTTGGCTTCCTTTTTGCTCGCTTGATCTTTCATCTTCCTCTGCGATCACTCTTCGAATTCCTTTGTCTCTTCGAATTCAGAAATACTCAAAAGATGCATTCATTCCATATTGAAGATCCTACGTGCCACGTCCTTCCTTTAGTCACAATGGCAGCTTCCGGAGGTCTTTTACAAGTCATGCCCATAACATACTCTGTCCTCTGACATCAACATCATTAATCTTCATATATAAACATAGTTAAAAACATATAATGGTTGGTCCCACCTGCCACATCATCTCCATTGTTGATCTCATCTTTAATCCGATGGTTGTTGATCCACCCGATCAACAAACCCAATCGTTGATCCTCCACCATTTGATCAAGGCGCGCTGGATCCAATGGTTCATAATGATATCGGCCGGGGAACCTGCTCGACGCTTAAGCGCCTTTACGGAGCCGATAAGGATTATAGATCCTTGATCTATAAAAGTTTGGGTCCATTCTTGAGATTAATGTTCGATCATTTTGTGCCCTGATATCCATTGGATATAGAAGGTCATTAAATCTATGGCCTACGGGTCTTCAACTAGCACACAGGTTAACAACATGCTTAACCCCCGCCGTTGACTATGACGTAAGCGTTGAAAATGAGATCGACGGCTAGGATGGGCCTTCAGCCACTCACACTCCTACCCCCGCTCTTCCGATAGCTGTGCTATTTGTTTTCTTCTTTACTTTCTCTGATGACTATGTACACTCTTCACTCTTCCTTCGATGATGTGTTCCTCATTTTGGCTCTTTCCTAGCTACGCGTTCCTCTTTGCTCCTTCCGATATTTCATGCGATATCTCTGATATGGTTCTTACTCTTGGCACATGTGATAGATCTTCTTTGTTTTGGCTTGTCGCTCCTATGGCTTCTCTTCACTCCTATGACCTATAACTTCTGATACTGCTTCGATATCTCTTCTCTACTCTGATAGCTCATATGAATTCCGATCATCATTTCGTATCCTATAATATTTCCATATTAACATTAATGACAATCTAGATTAACACAACTGTTGCAGAAAACTTCTCTGCATTGAATCTGCTGCTACGCTGCTCCCTCTGTCGCTGAAAAATCTTGACCTAGAAATCTTGCCTCGCTCTCAACTCACTCAAAGAGAGATCTTCCTTGAGAATCTTGCTCTCTTGGCTTGGACTGCACAATTCCTCTGGGGATTCGATCTACTGCCTACGCAACACTTCGATCTCCCTCCTCCTCTTCAGCGCTGAGCTCTTCCGGTTTGCTCTCTTGCTTCACCTGCCCTCTGATACCATGTGAAAATTCGAGAAGCCTCGAATCACTACTGCAACAACTGATTATATTTATCCTACCGAATCAATTTATTTACAGTATTATATGGTAAACATCGAAATAAATAAAATTGAAACCTTCAAAAATTTACATAATATGCGTAAACAAGAATCTGAGCAAGAAAGAAATAAAACACACAAGTGACACTGTTGTTTTTGGACCAATGTCCCCGAAAAAACCCAATGCGGGAAATCTGGTGCAACAATTGAGGGTTTGTATTATTATGCAATAGTTTCTGAATAAAATCTTTGGATGCCTTACTGGCTAACTAATACATAGAATCAAAGTGACAAAGAGATGAGTGATATATACCTCACACTATCATTGGCCAGCCAATACTCATCCATCCACTGAATGTCTAGCCCCTAGCTGCCTCTACATAGTTTATGCGCAATCACTATGCTGCTCTGTGTCATAGCTTCTGGGAGTTGCGTCACTGCTTCATGCTGACCAATTTGCCTCTGGAACTCGATTCTCCAGCAAATTTCAGATCTCCTCTCAGGATCTGCACTGCCTCAATGTGGCCCTACGCTGCCCAGTGTGGCTCTGCGCTGCCTCTTCTAGATCTCTCTCCATCTCCTCTGTAATGTATCCCTAGATTAGGAAATCTTCCACTAGAAACTATCCCCACCCCTCACTGTAAGAAATCACCTCGATCATTTCTCCGACAACTGTTGTGCTGCTCTCTTTATAAATTGACCTCTTGATCTCCTACTCGATGCGTCTTCCAAATGCCTATCAAGATTCTCCTTATAATCTTCTCGTTGAGTAACCAATGCCCTAAATTAGATTCTAATCAATGGATCAAATCATTTTGGCTTGATCGTCGTCTTCTTCTAGAAGTTACACCCCTAGTTTAATTAATACCATTTAATTATTTTAATTTCCTATGTTTAGACTTAGGTTTCCATTAAAAATGATTAATTATTTTAATAAAACCTTCTCTGGTGGAATTTCCCAAATTGATTTATGGGTATTTTGGAATACATGTGTCCTATCCTCCAAAATTTTGAGGCTTAGAGCACATTTGATGCTACCAGAAATCAACAATGATGTGGGAAGTTGTTCATGCATAAGATGTAGTTGTTGAATACATGGAAGATAGCTCATTGTCTATTGTTTGATTATCAAGTAGATGACTAACCATTGTGTTATCACTTAAAACCACAATTCACCTATGTCCAAAGATTCATATAAAAATTTGTTTGAATCAATAGGTTTCTATGTGTGTCACTTTGAAATTAGAATTTCAAAGGGTATTGATGTGAGTCCTTGTAAAAAACCGTTAGATGCCCTCCATCATTATTGTTTAAGGCATGTCTTGTCTTGTTTGCGTCATTGGTATTTTGCGCGTTTTCGCAGCGCAATCTGATTGGCTAATTTAGCTGCGCAATCATTTTTTCCACCTTTTCGCAGCGTATCATCTAGCAGCCATTTCGTAGCGCGGTTTGTCAATTCATAATTGTCTGCGCTACGAAATCGGGGATTCAGGGTTTTTTGCAGCGCATTTTCTTGAAATGTCAAATCTGGGGAGATGAGTCATTAGGTCCGTTCACATTTTGTCAGTTGATGTCTTCTCCAGGTCATGATAGGTTATCATTCCGCCATTAGATTTAGGATCACGCACATGACAATTATTTTAAGAGATCTTAAGAGGTATGGTAGTGTCATAATGTTTATTCATGGTGCGTTAACATGCCTGTTGTATGACGAGTGTTTGAAAAACGCAAAGAAGCCCGAGTTTTCATTTAAGAGGGATCATTGCAAGCGAGCCTGCACTCTAAAGCCGAAGCTGTATTGTGAATTGTAGCAAGCGAGCCTGCACTCTAAAGCCGAAGCTGTATTGTGAATTGTAGTTGCTGATCAGTTCTTTGTGTGAAGATATTCTGAGCAAGATGGAGAAAAGAGTACATCGATCCGGAAGGTGCCTAAGAACCGAGCCAGAGGGGCTTGATCTTACACTCAGAGATGAAGGTGTAGCACGAGCTTTTAAAAATGCTGGTTGCTGGAGGTTTTGCGAAAAGTTGAAGGGAGGACATACAGAGGTAACGAAAGCTTTTGCACTAAATTTTACTGGCTTGAATTCTAAGGTGTCAATGCTAGAGTTCCCTGTGTCTCCACAAGCCATTTCTGCTGTCACTGAAATTCCGAGAGGTGGACAAGAGTGGTTCAAGAATTTCAAGTTTGACATGACTCCCTGTAAGGAATTTCTGAAGGATCAATATGTAAATGAGGACCTCACCAGAGCTGTGCCAAGGAATTATATAAAAGAACATTATGCTCTGCTCCTTACAGGCATCCAGAAATACCTCACATGTGAGGGAAGGTACACCAAAGTTTATTCTTATCATTTCAAGCTCTTGTTACATTTCACAGGTAAAGCATCAATAGACCTCCCTTTCTACTTATTCAGAAGCCTTAGTAAAATGTGCGACAAAGTTCAGTTAAAGAAAGATGATTGTGAAACTTCCCTGTTCCACCATGGTTTAATAAAGTTGCTGGTGTTAGATAGTTTGCAAAAAATTGGTAGAGATTGGGATTCTTTTATTTTTATGGCCGGTTTCCAAAGCAAGACAGGTCTCACTCCATTGCCAGATAGGGAAAAAGAAAGAAGATTTGAAGAACCTACCTTGCCTGAGCTCAGGAAGGAGGTAAAAGACCAAAAGAAGTCCAAAACTAAGCCAAGGAAATCAGAGAAGTCTGTGGTCATAAAAGAGATACGTAAACCATCAGCAAAAGAGACACCCAAGTCATCAAAGGAGAAAATCAAACACCAGAAAGATGCATCAGGGCCAAGTGGAATTGAACAAGTAACAAGAATCAGAACCAGAAGTCAGCTAAGCAGAGAAAAAGGAAAATCAATAGCAGAGGAAGAAAGCCCTATGTCAAAGGCTAGTCTAAAGGATTTGCTAGAGGCAATTGATTTCTAACAAGCCACATCAGTGCAGGTTGAGTCAATGCCTATTGACCTAACCCAGTCATCACCCGATAGCACCAAAAAATTAAAAGCCTCAAAAAGGCTAAGGTTTGAAGAGTCTGGTAAGGAATTTATGGTCAAACCCCGAAGGCCAATCACCAGGAGACAAATCCAAGCAGCGGAGCAAGTCCACAAAGATGAGGTAGCTATCAAGGTGACTGCAACAAAGGAAATTAGACAACTGCCTAAAGCAGAGAAGGTAGAGGAAATCAAAAGAAAAATATACACCAGAGGACAGGCCAAAGAAATGGAAAAGCAGATAGCTCAAGCAGAAAAAGCAAAGGAGGTCAAAAAGAAAGATATGAAGAAAAAAGTTCCCATTGTCAAGGAAACTAAAACCTCATCTTCCAAGGAGAAATGGGAGGCAGCTGAGGAAGAAATGGCTAATTTAGAAAAAACTGTATCAGAAATTGCAGCCATGGAAAACGAACTTGCAAAACTAAAAGCTCAGTTAGGCAAGTTAGCTGCCAAATAAAAAATTTGCGAATTTTTAAGGTCAGATGTTGCTCCAAGTTTTTGTTTTATTTTTCTTAAGTTCATTGGTTTTTGAGGCATATATAAAAGGAAGACAAATGAGGAATTTTGGAGCCAAAAGCGAAGCTGTAACAGTCACAAAGTAATTGGTAAATTCATTAAAGACTATAATTTTGGAAAGGAACAGCAGTTTCGTAGCATGCTACGAAACTGCTGTAGGTGACTGTTTTTATAGAAAAATGAAATTGATGCTGAGGTCAGCAAATTTTGTAAGGGAATGCTTCGAGGATAGGAAAGAGATTATAAAAGGCTACCAAAACATTCAAAGAATGACAGATGTAAGCATTAGAGCAAAAAGGTAGAACATTTTGGTTTTTTGCTAAAGTCTTCCTAAAGCTACTTTATGACCGAAATATTAGGGTTGTGGTAGGGTTACCGAAATTTTGGATTGAACACATGTCCAGTTCACAACGCATCCAGATCATTAGGCATATGGTGTTATGCATGGTCATCAAAGATATTAAACAGTTTCAAGCACGTTCTTTTGAAAATAAAGATGGATGGAAAACAGGGACCATGAAAACAGAGTATATATCTTCACCAAATGTTGAGTCATCAGCACAGTTGGAATCCAAGGCAGCTCGTTCAGTGAATGCCTCTCAAATGCATTTCAGCCACTACAGAAATGGTACAAGTGTCGAAGATCAAGAGGGAATCATGCACACAAGGAGATATAACTAGAGTTTGAATAGGAATAGGACTCTATGTATTGAAAGCACAATACCTTTGTATTTAATAAGCTAGTTTAAATATAGATAAGCTAATTAATGATAGGATATCGAGCTCCCCTCATGATAGAGGAGGAGACTCAAGGTAGTCTAGGTTTTTTTTCCGATATATAGGAAAAACTCTGATGTAAAAGAGGTTGGAGATTTTTATCAAAAAAGACAGAGTTTTCATATTGGTTTATGTAAGTTTCTTTTCACAGTAATAGAAAGCATATTGTTTCTTCCCAAGATTCATCCTGTGTCTCAAATGTTCAGAATGTATGTGGTTTTGGTTCTATTCATCTTGTTTTACAGT